>LUCW03001961.1:45000-52500 GCA_001586965.3 Sphaeroforma sirkka | reverse complement strand
ACTGTTTTTGGGCACCTCTGCGTGGTTCATTTCAATTGATATAGTATCAGGGTATTTGGGACTATCCTGAAGTTTGCACCTAGATGACATTTGCCCTCACGCATATGCTTAGGAACAATTTCTGTTACTCACCAGTGCGTTCTTGTCGGCTTTGTGTGTCCTGTTTTATAAACATCAGGACTTAAATGAATCTTTTCTGTTTGTAGCTGTTGTGGAGAGGTCTTTTGATCCGGTTATTCAATTCGTCCTGCTTGTACACTTGATAGGGTGAAAGGAGGATATCTGTTTATATATAAATTTATATATATATATATATATATTCATTATATATATATATATATATATATATATATATATATATATATATATATATATATATATATATATATATATACATATATATATATATACATATACATTTTACATTTACATATATATATATATATATATACATATATATATATATATGTATATATATATAAAATACACATATATATATATATATATATATATATATATATATTATGTATGTATGTATACATGTACATACATACATATATGCATATACACATATACATATACATATACATATATATATATATATATACATATACATATACATATACATATATACATTCATGCATATACATATTTACATATATACATATATATATACACGTAGACCTGTACCAACCTAAACTTCACCGCCCTGTCCATGCCCCACAGATGGAACACTGAGCTGCTAGAGGTAGCGGGTGTAGTAGCTCGTATCATGTATGAAGATGAACACTCTCTCCTGAATCTGTCACCGCTCGCTAAGCTGTCAGACATCATTGAACACGAACAGAGTCTCCGCGATGGCGCTCCTACGCTGGAGACAAGTATGGTCACCTGGTTGCGGAGGTTGAATGGTTATCTGTTTACGGGTATACGTTGCGTGTGTACGTATGTATATAGTTACATATATGCATGTATAGTAAATTGCATGTGTAGAGACGTATTTAGTTATATAGATGTAAGCGTATTTATCTACATGTGTACGTACACATGTTTAGTTGTATATGTACATACCTTGGTTCTCTCCCCTGAGGTACATGTTTGCTTATTTTAGACGTGCACTTTGTGTCACGCGTGGGGGTTTAGATACTGCATCATGTCGAACGAGAAGGATTTATTATTGTTATACACACACATACACACACATATATGCATGTACGCAATATAATCAAATATATACACTTAATAATTATATACTTTTGCACGTATCATATGCACACATAGTCATTTTCACCCCATACTTCCATACATGTCTGCAAATACACACACACTCACTCACTCACTCACTCACTCACTCACTCACACACACACACATACACACACACGCTCAGACACATCCTCGCACATCCACCTTCATCAACTCATACGCATTCAATTGCCACGCCCACAACAAGGCCCGTCGCTTGCAGCGGATAAGGAGGCGCTGGCTGTCTTGCACGGGAGAGCAGCGCATATCATGAACACCTTCTCCTTTCGCAACTCAACGCCCTACTCGGCTGTGGGCATGGCACTACAGCGAGGGTTCCTCAGGTGAGTCTGATGGGGTGTGAGAGAGTGTGGAGGTGTGTGGTGTGTAGGTACACATGTCGATAGTGGTGTGTATGTGTGTGTAGGTGTGTGGGCTGTAGGTGTGTCAGTGTGTGGGTGTGTGGGAATGTGTGTGCACATGCTGATAGGGGTGTGAATGTGTATTGTATGCAAGTATAGTGTATGTATGTGTATGATATTCCAAGGTGTCTTGTGCATAGTAGCCTTGCCTGAATCGTCTCATGAGGTTAATGAAGTGTAACTGTTGTTGCAACGTGTGGTTGATTCATTCATCTGTACCAAATACTGCGCATAGTGTACCATACTCCTATGCACTCGTCTAGTACCCTAAAATCTAAACCCTAAACCCTAAAAACCTAAAAGCTAAAACCCTATACCCTCAAACCCTAAACTAAACCTTAAAACCCCAAACCCGAGAGTGTAAATAAATAAATAAATATCTTTCTATGTACGGTCGTAAACGACGTGAAATGAAGGAAAATAATTTTTGTCTAAACCAAACCCTAAAAGAGGGTAGTTTTATGAGCAGTATTTAATATCTGCCTTGGAACTTACCCCATTCTATCTGAATAAAAGTAAAGTGCGACCTTGCAGATGTACGTTTACACACTTTGTATGTATGTTTGTACGCACCTCTCTGATGAACCGATTGATCCCGTGCATATGCTTGCAGTTGGATGTGTAAGTGAATGTGATGCGCAAGCCCAACCTAAAACCCTAAAACCCTACGTTAATTACCTTGTTGCTCCCCTTCATCAGCACATCGAGTAGTTGTCATGACAGCTAGACTGAGCTGAATGTATCTTGATTTCACGCACAATCGTACACTCACGCCTGTATGTATGCATGCAATACCATACACACACATGGATGTATTTGCGTATCATTGCCTACACTCGCACATGTGTATGTGTGTATCATCACATACACTCACACATGTGTATGTGTCTATCATCACACACACTCACTCACACATGTGTCACACATGTTCTACCTCTTGTTATACTACAGTGGCGTGCAGGATAACTCCCTGGGTGCTCCGTCCATCATCACATCGCGTGGTGTCATGGCAACCAAAGACGCACGCCTTCCCAACGCTGACCTGGAGAACTACATCTGGCGAGAAGTGGCGGTGGTGCCAAAGAACCTGTACACCGAGTGCAAGGCATTCTTGGTATGTATATGCATATATATATATATATATATATATATATATATATATATGTGTGTGTGTGTGTGTGTGTGTGTGCGTTTTGTGCATATACATATATATATGTGTATGTGGTTTGTGCATATATATATGTGTGTGTGTGTGTGTTTGGTTTGTGCATATATATGTGTGTGTGATTTGTGCATATATATGTGTGTGGTTTGTGTTTATATATATATGTGTGTGATTTGTTCATATATATGTGTGTGGCTGTAATAGGTGGATAGTATTTGTTTGGATCAGTGTTGTTAATGGGTTTGTGTGTGTGTGTGTGTGTGGTTTTAGAGTTTTGTGTTTGTCGGGCTCAGAGTTTTAGGGTTTTAACCCCCCCCCCGCTCCTCGATGGTTCCGTATGTGCTCAATGGACGAAAGGCTTTTCTCTCCATCGCTATACGTATACCGTTATAGTACAGTACAGCCATTATAGTACAAAACCTCTTTCCTTTCTCTCCATTGTAGTACAGTACAACCCCTGTTACCTGTATATTTGTCCTGTTTTATATGATGTCCCTTGTCCCTTTCCATTGCTTTTAGTACAAAACCTCTTTCTCTCCATTATTTTATATATTTGTTCTATTGTGTTGATGTAGATGTTCCCTGTCCCTTTCCATTGCTTTTAGGACCAGTTGGACGGAGACTGCACTCCGCGTACGCTGACTCTGACCGACTTGTACGCAGAACTCACGGCATATCCACTCACAGGTACGCAGAGATGTGTGACCTTGTGCACATGTGTTTGAATACGCGGTGCGTCTGTATGTATGTCCATATGTGTTTTATTACGTGGTGTGTGTGACCTTGTACACATGTTTTATTTCGTGGTGTGTGTGTAGCTGGGCGTGGTTTAAGTCCATGAGGGGGGGGGGTGCTGCGATTTTATCTTGCGCATATGTCCTATTATACGTTAAAATATAGTACACTTATACTATGTGTCGTATTATACGTTTTTATTTAGTACACTTATACTATACGTCGTATTATACGTTTATATTCCGTCGCTGTGTCTTCTCATACGCACTCCACTTCGTTGTCAAGGGCAGAGGCTCGATGTGCGACGTTGTTGGCCTGGTGGGTGGATGTGGTCATCAACCGGCTGGATGCCTCGGTAAGATTTCAGTTCGGTACTTTGTGTTAAAGTACAAATGTACAAGTGTTCTATTCAGTGCATTACTTTGTGTTAAAGTTTTTAGTACAAGTGTCCTATCAGTTCGGTACTTTGTATTAAAGTGCTAATGTACAAGTGTTCTATTCTGTGCATTACTTTGTGTTAAAACAAATGTACAAGTGTTCTATTCAGTGCATTACTTTGTGTTAAAGTACAAATGTACAAGTGATTTATTCAGTGCATTACTTTGTGTTAAAGCGTATGTTACAAGTGTTCTATTCAGTTCGGTACTTTGTGGTAAAGTACTAATGTGCAAGTGTTCTATTCAGTGCATTACTTTGTGTTAAAGTACAAATGTACAAGTGATTTATTCAGTGCATTACTTTGTGTTAAAGTACAAATGTACAAGTGATTTATTCAGTGCATTACTTTGTGTTAAAGCGTATGTTACAAGTGTTCTATTCAGTTCGGTACTTTGTGGTAAAGTACTAATGTGCAAGTGTTCTATTCAGTGCATTACCTTGTGTTAAGTGTATAGTACAAGTGTTCTATTGAGATCGGTGCTTTGGTTAGAAGTGTTATTGGTGTACCGTGTATGTCTCATGCGTTGCTTTGTGCTATCGTTCTATTTGAATTGCGTCAATATACAGTTTGAAGATGGGCTCGATAGATACCTTCTAGGCGTGTGTGATATAGAATACTGTGTGTGATTCTGCCTACTTATGTGTGACTACAACACGTTTACAATCATGTCTAGTGTGTACGTGGACGTATCGTGTGATTGAACGTCTAGACGTATCTCTCTATACTTCTGTGCGTGTGTATCCCACAGATATTAAGTCATCTGCAGCCGTTACTGTACCCTGCCCTTATCTGTGTCTGTGTGACTGTACACTGCACTTCTCTGTGTCTGAGTGACTATGCTTGCACTCGTGTATACGCCATTTGTAACTTTTACACTGGTAAGGCCCAAGTACAAGTCTCGTTATCTCACCTATATGATACATTACAGTACTTGACTAAAAATACTCTAAAACTTCATATATCACACTACTCAACCCGAAAATTCCTAACCCCCCAAAGATCACATTTCTGAACCGTAAACCCCCAGAAAAACCTTCAAAACCCCATATATCCCACTACTAACCCTGAAAACCACCTAAAAAAACCTTTAGAACCCATATCTCTCACTATGTAACCCTAAAAACCCTGAAAACCTAAATAACAAACTACTTTGCTCTAATAAAACCTGAATAGCTACTTTCTCCACTATTAAATCCTAGAGACTCTTAAAAAAACCATATATCACATTACTTAGCCTATTCACTATATCTCCACCGCAGAAGTCAAATGATTACACGCGTCGTCTGTACGGCTGTTTAAAGGTGCAGTTATCACCACAACAACAGACAACAAGCACTGCATCTGGCGATGGCAAAGCGGTTGCAGGGAACATCCAGGTGTGTACAAACAGCCAATATATAGTTACATAAACGTATACCATGTACAACCATTACATATGTATATATATATATATATATAATACTTATATGCATATATGGTGTGTATGTCTATGTACATGGTTATGTATGAGTTGTATATGTATATGTACATGTATATGTATATGTATATGTATATGTACATGCATATGTATGTGACTGTGTATGTGTATGTGTATGTATATGCATATGTCTCTGTATATGTATATGTATATGTATATGTACATCATGCCTATACATATATATATATATATATATATATATCTGTCTATCTGTCTATATATATATATATATATATATCAGCATTTAAACTTGTTCTTCAGAGATGTGTGTTTTGTTTGCACATTAATTTATGTGCAACATTAGTACTTGTGCATCCAATGCTAATTTACATGTGCGGCGACTGGACGGGCGTTTACTTATAATTTATGGTGTTGTACGGTTTTCGATATCTGTGTATAGTCGTAAGTAATGCTGAATGTGGATGTGTTAATCCGGATACCTACCACTGTATGCATACTATATATCTGCTACTACGTGTTTCTGGTACAAGTCAAACTATACCTACTATACATCCACGGTTCCGATTAGGGTACATACTTATTAGTTGTGCTTTAGGGGGGGGTATGCCCGCGCAATTGTCTGTTTTTAATATATTATTCAATGTTATAGCATGTTTTACTAAACTGTATTGTCGTTGCGTCTAGAGTTCCGAACTTCCCATGCTGGAGGGGCGAGCGGTGCCGATGAACCGATACAAACACTTCACCGTTGGCAAAACCATTCCGCGCGACATGCCTTTTCCTGGTTAGTTAAGTCTTACGATATCGCCTGTACACACAGTCTCTACAGATCATATTACTGGGCATGCAGAAAGCCACAAGAAGCACAATATGCTTTTGCGGCATGTCGTGGTGTATAGGCCTGTCGTGTTTATATTTGTAATTATATTTATTTATATATATATATATATACTGTGCTTATCCTCACATCCTCTCTTCCCACTCAGAGAGTCTGCTGGCGTTCAGCATTGCCGATCGCCTGAGTCGGACACAGTTGTTATCGCTGTCATTCCAAGAGCTGACTGTGGCTTTGTGGCTCAGATACATCCTGGAAGATCCGAAAGTGTCTACCAAGCTGTTGTAAGTTTAGGGTTTAGGGTTCAGGGTTCGTGTCATATAACATGCAGCGGTTGGCTACAAATAGAACGCAATGCGAAGGTGCAAGCGAGCAGCAAACTATACGCTTGTTGTGGGTGATGGCTCTTGAGACTGAAAGTGCACACACAATGACGATAGTCTGATTATTCACAGAAACGTTAATTTATTCCGAGTGACGTATCGGTGTTTTGCCAAAAATGGCGCAATACTCTTTGAAATGTCAATTAAAAACATCTTAACATAGAGAAGGGTAGAAGTTATTTGTCTGACATTGCCTTATCTCACTGACTGAGCCTTTTTTTCGTTTGTTTTAGTTTCTATGTATCAAATTCAGTTGTTTCTAATTATGTTTTCTGTTCATTTGTTTTGATTTCGTTTGTCTTTAATTTATTTGTCTTAATTCATTTATTTTGTTTATTATTCTGCGGTCAGGGATCCCTCATTCTCCCAGCGCATGCTGTACGTGGTGAGCAAAGGCTATGGCAATATGTCTCAGAAGCACAAGTAAGTACAACAGGTCATTATAAACACAATACAGTACGACGCATTTGTAAGGTCTGTGGTTGACTAATGTCGCTTTTCTTTGTACTGAGACTAGAAGTATAAGATGATTCTGGCTCTAGAAAACTTTGCCTGGGCTAGTCTCGTAGAGTAGAGCACATTGTGTAGTTGCTTGTGTAAGTCGCTCAATTTGATCCACTCTATTTGCATATAATATATATATATATATATATATATATATATATATATATATATATATATATATATATGTATATATATTTATACATACATACATATATATATATATATATATATATATATATATATATATATATATATATATATATATATATATACATGTGTGTGTGTGTGTGTTTATAGGGCACTGCGTATCTGTCTGGGTCTGTGCCAGTGGTGTAC
>LUCW03001961.1:25000-27500 GCA_001586965.3 Sphaeroforma sirkka | reverse complement strand
AGGAATTTATTACTATCCAAGAACGCTAGTACATAAATAGTCGCATGGTCTGTATAAAGAGTCACGACATATACTAAAAACAAGAACGTTGGTGCATAAGTAGTCGCATGGTGTAGCATGCGAGTCCGAAACATGTATACAAATATATAAATACATACAATACATAGATATACACCTACGATTAATGGGCTTATATCGAGTGCCAAGCCTCATATTGCAACAGCAACAGCAATAGCTAGAGTGTGTTCGTTGCAGACGCGTTTGATACTGGTATTTAGAACGCGAGATACAGTTGCTAAGTGAACTGAACGCTTAAGGTAGTCCAGCCGGTGCGTAGGTGCCTCAGAACCCAATCGGCAAGTGTCGTACCTGCAAACCTAAGAACTTTATTTGATAGTAGAGAACTTATATGTCAGCTTAACTAAACTATTAAATAAAACTATCACCCGTGACTTAAACACATCAACTAGATGTACATACTTGTCCATTTCTCGTCATCCATTCATGTGCGTAGTACCGACTGAAGGGCACCATTGAAAGTACTGACCAGGTGGGTCAAAACGATCAATGCCATCACCTACCATTTACTGCACACGGGTGTAGAAAATAGTGGTATGTGTGGAATGTGTCATATAAATACACTATTTGGGTGTACAAACCTACACGTTGAATTGAGAGAAGTCGCACAAACCTATTCCAATACTTATCCAGTACACATAGCTTCTACACACTCCTATGAGTGTCGGTGGAGAGTGACGGACGAACCTAAACACTGGCCATTTATTGACATGCACGGACGTTCGCATGCACGGACTTTCGATGCCGCAATCTATACAATCACAGACCCTAAGATGGCTATATTGTACTCTTATTAGAAGTTTACCCTTGCTGAAGCTACAGCACAAAGCTGTAGGTCCGAAGCAGTGTAACGTAGCAATGGCCAACAATAGTCATGGTACGAAATGCTGATGCTTTATTTGTCGTATGCTTATCGGTCATGCTAGAGACGTGATCGCGATTTTACGGAAATAAACATATTGAGTACATAACTACAGACCCCCCGATTTTTTATAAAAACAAACATGAATTTACTGCAAGTCGGCACTCAGCAAGCAACAAGCATACATGCATATAAATATAAATATATATCATTTGTATATATATTACATGCACCTCGTATTGTAAACTGTGCTGTTCGTTGTTTAGATATAGCAATAGATAGCACCATGGATGACGACGAAGAGAAGCAATATGTAAAGCTGGTGAGCTCAGACGAACACACCTTCCACATTTCACGCAGATGCGCGATGGTATCAGGAACGATCAAGTCAATGCTCAGCGGACCCGGTATGTACTTGCTTCTTTATATTTTGTATTTATATTTATATATGCATATACATATGTATGTATGTATGTTTCTGTATGTATGTATATGTATATATATATATATATATATATATATGTACATGTGTGTGATGATGTGTGTGTGTGTTGCATGCATGTATGTATGTATGTATATATATATATAATATATATATATATATATATATATATATATATATATTGTGTGTGTGTGTGTGTGTGTTTGTATATATATATATATATATATATATATATATATATATAATATAAGTATATATATATATATATGTATATATATATATATATATATATATATATATATATATATATATATTGTTTATGATGTGATTGCGTGCGTGCGCGCGTGTGTGTGTGCGTGCGTGTGTGTGTGTGTGTGTGTGTGTGTGTGTGCGTGTGTGTGCGTGCGTGTGTGTGTTTTTTTTTATTCATATATCTCATGTATATCATATATATATATATATATATGTGTGTGTGTGTGTGTGTGTGTGTGTGTGTGTGTGTGTGTGTGTGTGTATGTTTGTGTGTTCGTGTGTGTTTTTGTATCTGTTCTTGTTTTTTTTTCTGTGTCTGTTTCTGTGTTTATGCGTGTGTGTGTATAAGTACATGTCTGTGTGTTAATATATATTTACATATATTTATGTGTGTCTGTCTGTCTGTGTCTGTGTCTGTGTCTGTGTGTTTTTGGTTTCTCTGTGTCCCTGTCTGTGTCTCGTGAGTTTTTTATATGCATATATATATATATATATGTGTGTGTGTGTGTGTGTGTGTGTGTGTGTGTGTGTGTGTATATATTATAATTTTTGTATTTAAATTTATATTTGTATTTGTATTTATATATATATATATATATATAGTATTGGTATATACGCACAATCGGATGTTCGATTTGCTCAATTGTCTGATTTGTTGTTCACTCATATATCTAGGGTCAAACTACATCTCACGGCTGTAGATTATCTCGTGCGACTTGTCCTTACTGAATATTCAGTATGCATGAACAGTCTTCTCACTATACAATCACGACACCTCTCTGTTAGTTGATGATGCGAAATGATTTTTGCAAGCTTTGTAACCGCCTTCCCCGTGAATGGAGAAACCTCACTCCAGAGACTGTTTG
>LUCW03001961.1:0-20000 GCA_001586965.3 Sphaeroforma sirkka | reverse complement strand
GCATAGCCCTCTCGAATCTCGATCACATACCCACAACAAGAGAGGAGAGGCCGAGAGGGTTTTAAATAATGGGCTTATTTTTATGTTCATTTTTTTTAAACTGGCAATCTTGTTTTTCGGCAAAAAAAACAAAACGTCGAGCGTGAGGACAGATATGTCCTAGAAAAATAGAGATCCTGATTTAAGATCTAATAGGTGCATGAAGTCAGCCCTTTAAACTGGTCTATTTCTCCTACAACTGAGTCAGTCTGAGACTCTGAGAGCAATCGACTTTATATAGCATCTATTTTTTGATTTGAATGTTTCCAAAATTGCAGATCAACAAACCTGATTGATTTGCTACTAATTAACCAAAATTGCAACACACAGATACCTACTATTGGCCGAGGAAAGGAATTTAGACCTAAATACCGTTCCCAAATTCACTTTATAGCCGAAATATTTGGGCATTGTATCAGATTTTATGGTACAAAATTAGAAATAATAAAGCAGTATTATAAAGTTCGGTAACGGTTTTACGGACATTTGTGGGAGGCTTTTGGGTCAAAAGTGAATTGGCACAAAGTGATGTTTAAAATGTGTAAATAAGTATTAGGTATCTATTGGCGGGTGAAACCGAGTGTAATTAGGGCACACAACACAACACAGCTCTACAATACTGTGCAAACTAAAGTACGTTGTATATTCTGTGTATGGCAGTATATGTCAAACCTCACTATACAAGCCGACGCCAATACACAGGGCGATATAGAAACGTGCGCTTGGATTAGATTCAACAGTTTAGGTTTGCCTGCGCACCTGGCACCACCTTAGTTGGCGTACAACCATGGTAGGCCCTAATTTTAGAGTTGGGAAGAAGATCGGCGCTGGGAATTTCGGGTTCATCCATCTCGGTAAGTGGAGGACAAATCTTTATTTGCGTAATAACCACTCTCATACGAAACCTATTCTATCTGCTTTATAGGCTGAAGCATTAATTTGTACTGTGCCAATAAAGGTTGTAGGGACGAGGATTTGTAGGCTTGTTGTCGCTCGCAATACTGTCGCGCAAGATATGTGACTACGCTTCTGCAGAAACAGTAAGGCCCAATGCGCTACTGAAAATCACAATTTTTCACTGTACGAGCACATATATCTTAATATGTACACTCGCACCACACGAGTTTCAAGAAATCGAAGTATATTCCGTGAGCACTTGAGAAATAGATATTTTTAAACATATTAATTAACATACGTATGAATATCTAATAATAGATATATAGATATACGTCCATATATGTATTTACATATATATATATATATATATATATATATATATATATATGTTTGTATGTGTTTGTGTGTGTGTATACGTGTGTGTGTATGTCCATGTGTGTGTGCGCGTTTGTATTGTGTTTTGAGTATGTGTCTATATATATGTGTCTTTATATAAATTTATATATATAGATGTTTGTATATGTATATAAGTGTATGTATGTGTTCTTGCAATTGTATACGTAACTATGTTTAAATATACACATATATATATATGACCACAGCATAACCATGATTATATTTACACATATTTATATATCATATGAATTTACTATACGGTGCTATATCTAATACATCTCAATCAATAAATATATTATCGTATGTAAATGTATGTATGTATGTATATATAGACGCATTGTTGTATATATATATATATGTGTGTGTGTGTGTGTGTGTGTGTGTGTGTGTTATATATATGTGCGTATGTATGTGTGCACATGAATGTGTCTATGTGTACACATGCATGTGTGTGTATGTGTACACATGCATGTGTGTGTATGTGTACACATGAATGTGTGTCTATGTGTACTCATGAATGTGTGTCTATGTGTACACATGATTGTTTGTGTATGTGTACTCATGAATGTGTGTGTTTGTGTGTGCGCGTTGCTTTTGGATATTCGTTGTTGTTCGCGTTTATATATAAATATGTATACTTCCATATTTATGTACAGGTATATAAACTACAGTAATCATGTATATGTGTATATGTATATATATATATGTGTGTGTCCGTGAGGACGTACATCTATGTTTTTATAGATATATTAAAATTTAAATATGTGCCCATTTGTCTTGTAAATAGCAAAATAGCATTTGGTTCACACATACAACAAGTATAGATACGTATACAAATACTATGGAAATCCATATTTTTGTATGCGTTCAAATTATTGTGCACATGTGAGTTGTACATTGTGCGTGTTTAATAAGACATACATGCCAGTCTTTTTCACGTTGAAAACTGCGTGAGAATCATGTATATTGAAAAGGACATGCGAGTCATATGATTGTAGATAATATTAGGCATCTATGTTCTGATTGTGTCTATGTTCTTATGACTATGCGCATTCACTGATGCTCTTTTGCACCATGTGCAGTAGTTGCGGGTGGGATGTGCGCATATAACTGTGCATGTATTCTTACGCTGAAATGTATATGGATGCAGGTGTTGAGTTCGTCTATATAATTTCACATGTGGTGACTACATGTACCTGCAGAAGTCCTATTCTCTATATGTTTTACCTCGGCGGTTTTTTATACCGTGTATGTCTAATTGAACAACACGGGTGTGTATCTGTCCTAAACCACTCAAAGTACAACGGTCCGTCAACTGATTCCCTACCTCTGTACCTCTCAGGCAAGGATCTTCAAAACGATGAAGATGTGGCCATTAAGCTAGAGCCGATTAAAACGCGGTCCCCACAATTACACCTAGAGTATCGATTCTACAAGTCCTTAACAAATACGGATGGCTTCCCCCGAGTACATTACTTCGGGCCCGCTGGCAAGTACAATGCCCTGGTCATGGATCTGCTGGGGCCCAGTCTGGAAGACTTATTTGACTTGTGTAACCGGAAATTCACGATCAAGACCGTGTGTCAAATCGCTATTCAGTTGGTAGGTGTTGCCCGGCAATTGCACGCCACTTTGTTGCCATGTAGTTTTCGTTGTGTATCCCGCAATTTACTTCCGTATGAACGTTTCATGTAGGTGGATTTTATATACATTTTTATATTTGTATTTATTTTTCATTTATATAGAGAGAGAGAGATATATATATATATATAGGATGCGATCGATTGGAGCTTAGATGGCCGTTGTGCTTGCCTGCCTGTGTCCACTTCCGAAGTACCTATCGGTTTTATACAAACCACGCCCGCTAATCTCTACTTTGTAGGGGGGGTTTTTTTCTGCTCGGGATATCCCGTTTGAGAGACTGTGATATACAATGTTGGTTCCTTTTCTGCCATGACGCATACATCCTTCTGTCGATCCGCCCGCACAACACTATTACCCGTATTCGTGGCACACCGAGCTCACTCTCACCTTATCTTCACTTGACCCACAACAGCTGTTCCGAATGGAGAAGGTGCACGACAAAAACATCATTTTCCGCGATACAAAACCAGAGAATTTCTTGACAGGACGCAAGGAAAATCAGGAGCAAAACAAAGTATATATGATCGACTTTGGGTTGGTAAGTGACTGATATAGCTTGCTCAGTGTTGTGTATGGTCTACTATGATATGTCTAGTATAAAACAAATATGCATATAATCACAAGGAAGAGTTTGATATATTGCCTTTTTTTTTTGCCTCAAGCATTGGTGCGTTTGCTCGTCAGGGAATATAGGCGCAGATGAATTTTTCAATCTTCACATATACACTTTTACACGCGCATACACGTACTCTGAATGTATGTTGCATGTTTTAATGCGTACTGTACCAGGGATTCCACTACTACGTATGTGATTTATGTGTATATCCAATCGTGTATCTGTGTATATATATATATGTATAGGATCTGTAATTATATAAACGGTACATGTACAAGTATATGTCTTTATACATGACGCCCATCCCTGCATCTCCAAAACAAAAATATTCCCCCTGTCTTCCCCACACACCCTGCTTACGGCCCTTCCCATACACCC
Source organism: Sphaeroforma sirkka (assembly GCA_001586965.3). Lineage (NCBI taxonomy): Eukaryota > Ichthyosporea > Ichthyophonida > Sphaeroforma > Sphaeroforma sirkka. Next base: position 16,030 of record LUCW03001961.1, on the reverse strand, counting down.
ATGCACAGGCAAAAGAATATATTGACTTTGAGGGGCGACATATCCCTTACCGTGAGCACAAATCGCTCACAGGAACAGCGCGTTACATGAGTATCAACACACACTTGGGTCGCGAGCAAAGCAGACGCGACGATCTCGAGGCGCTGGGGCATATGTTTATGTATTTCCTCAGAGGAAACCTACCATGGCAGGGACTAAAAGCGGATAATCTGAAGGAGAGATACCAGAAGATTGGGGACACTAAGCGGGCCACGCCTATTGAAGAGCTGTGCAAAGGATTCCCCGAGGAGATGGCAGCGTACCTGAGGTACTCGCGAGGTCTCAAGTTCGACGAGAAGCCTGACTACAACTACTTACGAAAGTTATTCACAACGATTATTTCGGATGGTGGTTGGGTGCACGATGATATCTTTGATTGGTCTGAGCTGGTGGTAAGTAGCCAATGAGATGAGCGCGTCTCCTTTGTGCAGTGCTGTAGTTATGTAGTGAGCAGGTACCGCTTGTCGCCATCGTAGTAGGATGCACCTTGAACGGATTCATCCTGAAAGGACATAGCCAAGAAAATTATATGTGAAAGTATATACATCTTTTATCTATATCTATCTATCAATCTATCTATATCTATATATCAGTCTATCTATACATCCATCTATGTTTATCTATATCTTTATGTATGTATGTATGTATATGTATGTATATGCCTATATATATATGTGTGTGTGTGCGTATATGATTTTTTATACGTATGTAAATGTCTATGTCTATCAATATATTTATGTGTGTGTGTGCCTATCCGTTTCTGCTTGTTTCCGCCTTATGCTATGTTTCATATTTACAGATATAATAGAAATATAGATACAGATATACATTTTATATATTTGTTGATATATATCAGCCACAAGTAAGCCTGCGAGAATTACTATTTTATATTTCTTGTATGATATATATAGATATATATATGTCTGTGTATGTGTGTGTGTGTGTGTCTTATACTTTATTTGTATATGACTTTGTTTTCTTATCAAGCTGTATATTTACGTACTATAAGTACAGGCTTAAAACATGCTTGATATTTTTAGATATTTATTTGCATGCACATTGGTGTACATGTACTAATGTATATATTCATGTATTCCTGACGTATTCGATATCGAATTCAACGCTGGCCTATGTTCACACGTACAGATGTCACAGCCATCTGTAACCCAAGACTCTTCCCCACCAAAGGATAGTCAACCAAGACGGAGCCAGGGCAATAACGCGGCAGCGGCGGTAAGTCCTACCGTTTGTCTGCTTTCAGTTTTTTAAATGTTTTTCTCGTTCTCTTTGTTCTTGTGTGCTTAAGTGTCCCGAATGAAGTATATGTTTTGGGAGTGGGATCTTTACGAACTCTCTGCGTGCTTCACGGTCTTGCTGTGCATGAACGAGCACAGTTTCTGTGCCTCTTTCACTGCTTCTGGAGTGCCATCCGTGGTTGCGCATTTAATGACTTGTTAGTGATCTGGACCGTTCTGTGTAACCGAATTAGTCGTGTCGGTACATCCCACTGGCACTGTATGTCTGGCTTTGTTTGAGTGTCGTCTGGCGCTCTCTGAGACCTGTCGGCTTGTTTAGGTGTGCGTATCATCTCACTCAGGCCAATGCACTCGTTCTGCTCGCTTGAGTGTGATTCATTCGATTGATTGTTTTGTCATTCATTCTCGTGGAGGCTTCGTTATAGCCCGCTGAATGATACTTTTTAAACCGCTGAGGCGTAGTTCAGGTCGCTTTCTCTATTTCAATCTTGTTGATTGCCGTATAGGTCATTTGGCATCTGCCTGAGTGCGGTCGATGTTTGCTGGAGTGTACCTTTTGGTCGGCCTTAGTTTATCTGTATTTAGTATTCTCCTCGAGGGTGCGCACATTTATATGTGGACGTTTCGTAGCTTTATCTTCTTGGATTGACGAAGAGACCCATGTGTATTTACCTTGACACTCAACCGACAGTTCGTCTATCTCCTCACGCACGCTAAGGTGCTATAACCTTCCCGTGCACTTTGTTTTCTTAGTAATCGACCCAGTCAACTAACGATTATTTATTACCGTATGTGCTTTTATCTCTCCACTAATCAGCCCGCGGCGGCTGGAGGGGCACCTGCGGCTGGCGCACAACCCACTAAGGCCAGTGCACGCAAAACGGAGACCCAAGACTACACCACGTGCTGTTTCTGGAAGATCAAGAAGAAGAAATGAACCATTCGCTGACGGAATGGGTCGATTAATGTCTTTTCTTGCCTTAGTGTAATATGAATTGATACGTACAAGTGCATTGGAAACCGAGAAAAACGATGCTGTCCCGGACCGAAGATATATATAATAAAGCCTTACAAAACTAGCACTGCGGTGTATTGCTTTAATGCCTGAGAATCAATGTGAGAAGTTAGGAGCATATAAGTGGCGGTACTATTTCATGAAATTGCGCCCTCATGTTTGTTTTAGAAGACTGTTTTCAGCCTCATGATCCGTTTGTCGCAGTCGAATATATTTAGTTTCGAGTCGACACTTCATTTTCGATACTACACGGCAAATAGATTGCTGTCTAATCTCTAAATCGTGAACATCTCTCTGTAGTCGGTATTTACTCTCTCTACTGGAGAGAGAGAACCTTATTAGATGTACTCGGTAAATACATAGGGTTAGGAAACTCAAAAGTTTTTTTAAAGGTTGTCGAGTTTTCTTTTCTTTTAATATATGACCAGTGGTTGGTCTGTAAATGTCTAATAATATTCTATAAGAACTACCCTAGTTTAAACCAACTCGAATAAAAGTCATTTTAAATCCGTTAATAACGTATCAATCTGTGCTCGCCTATTTATATTCTATTTTGATCTTACGCTGTCCAATTAAAAGTGGGTTTCCCCCACCAATGATACCCTTCGCCAATAAACCCCAAAACCATACCTGACAATTAGGGTGTGACGAATCGTAATGCGCACCATATAGGACTTGATCCAATCAGAATAGACGTGATACGGACTTTCTAATTCCATAGTTTGCCACTGAAGTTCAAGTTATAAAACAGACCCTTCTTTTAATGTTTTTAGGAGGTTATAACATTTACTGCCAATGGAAACTTTCACTTTATCTTTTTGAATATCTGATCATTCCGATCCCTCTCGATGGCGAATGATATCATGAAATGAGAATGCATGGCGCACCATTGGCGACTGGCTTTACCCAAAAAAGCTGACGGAGAAATCCAAAAGAGTATGATAATGTATATTTTTGACAAGATACATATGTTCTCAGCTCAGAGTCTCCAGACCCCAAAGAAAAACTTTGTTTAGTTACATGACAGATGCCGAATGCTCGTACACTAACTATAAGTTGCAACTCCCATCCATTCCCGAAGCATACCTGGACCACATATCCAAGATACCTGCATGGCAGATAGCATTATTTATGCTATTGAATCGCCCTATTCATTCTTATAAGTTAAAAGTGATAAGCTAAACGTCATGATGGAAGCACTGAGCGATGCGTTCGGGTTTTTATCTGTGCCAGAAGCTAACGGACATCACCAACCCGTAGTGCCGGTTTCCATGGTACACTTATTCTTATCGATGATCCCACTTTTTTGCTATTGTGGGGTATCATACGCACTTGAATTACACCTTATTGACGACATCTTTATCTCATCTATACGCACATTCGTTCAGATGACTGCAGTGGGCTACGTTCTGGTGCCTATATTCGGATGGGGTAAGACGCATTTTAGTGTGGTGTTGTTGTATCTGACCTTGATGATACTATTGGCAGCATATGAGGCGTCCTCTCGGCCCAAGTTTTGGTTTGTGGGCCAGTTCTGGGCTGTTTTGGGGGCTATGGTAGTTAATGTCAGCGTCCTCGCATTCTTTGCGTTTGGGATTATCATACAACCACGCCCGGTTTACGATCCGCAGTATGTGATTCCTATCTCTGGAATGCTGTTGGGCAACTGCATCACTAGCATCTCTCTTGCACTCAATTCGCTCAGTGCAAACCTGGTCGAAAAGGCACCCGAAATAGAACTGTATCTGAGCTTCGGTGCCACCAAGCACGAAGCAACCGTGCGTCTATTGCGTGATGCTATACGGACAGGTATCATGCCCACACTCAACTCTATGGCTGTGATTGGGTTGATATCCATTCCCGGTATGATGACTGGCCAAGTCCTGGGGGGAACACCACCAGAGGAGGCTGCCAAGTATCAGATTCTTATCATGTACCTAATTGCAGCGTGCTGTTTCGGCACTGTGTTAACTGTGCTGTATGTATGCTTACGTGTGGGGTTTGACGCTAATCATGCATTGTCCAAGAGCACCTTCGTCAGGAAGGATGACGGTCAAAAGGGGTGGTTGAGCAAGGCCCTCTTGTCTATCACGGGGGCGTTGAGCTGTGCATGCAGAGGTTCGAAGAGCAAGAATGGCTATGAAGAAATTGCTACAAAGGATCGTAGTAAAGACGGAGAAACGAATGGCGCTCGCGGATACAGTGATGAGGAGAAGAGTCCGGATCAGTTAATTGCGGACTACAAGGCCAGACAAAACACAATCTTCGTACGTTTGTTGAATGGGAATTCGCACGAACACGGAAACACCTGCTTGGAGTTGAAGCACATTGTACGTAGTGTGCCTATCACCACCACGATAAAGGGATCCCACCAAAGTCGTAGCGTAAACGATCAGCTCACGAGGCGTATACTGTTTGACAATATGTGTGTTACGCTGAAACATGGCGAGATTGCAACCGTTATGGGTCCCTCCGGCGCCGGCAAGTCTCAGTTATTACAGTTGGTAGCAGGTTTAGTCCCGCACGATGCCGGGCAGCTGACCTTGAACGGTAAGTGCAGGTCACACTTTGTGGACATGCCTCACTGGAGACAGCAGGTGCGTTATGTCACGCAGTACAAAATCGGTATACCTGGTACACCAAGAATGTTTATACGGGAGGTGGTGGGATTTACAGTCAACGCTAGGTCTTCTAAGAGTCTTGATCTAAAGAATCAAGCACAAGAATATATTTCTCCAGGATACGAAGAAATGGCGACTACAGCCGCTGAGCTGCTGTTGGAGTGGGGTATGGAACCTAATAGTCTAGATAAAGAATGGACCCAGCTTTCTGGAGGTGAAGCTCAGCGTGTGATCGTTGCCCTTTCTATAGCGTCGCGCCCACAAGTATTGTTATTGGACGAGAGCACGAGTGCCTTAGATCACCACACCAAAGTCTTAGTAGAAAAGAGTGTTAGGAAGTACGTCAGTGAGCAGAATATGATTGCTCTGTGGATAACGCACGATAAAGACCAAGCTACGCGCATGGGTTTGGAATGAGCGAACCTGAGAATGTGGATATACAGCCAAGATATGTATCGAGATCGCTTAGAATCCCACCCCCTCAAGAGGTTGTTTGGAAGTAAAGGAGCGCTTTTGTACAAATGGAAAGCGCTAGAGAATACTGTCAGCCGAACATGTGAAGTCTTATCACATATCGTAGGGAAACAATCAACGCTCTCCGGAATGGAGTGAATAGTGGCAAAGTAAAGACCGTTCTGACTGTCGTATTTTGCTGTCAGCTTAGAGTATGCGCTTGAGTATGCAGGGACGGAAGACGCCCGCGTGAGAGTATGCTCATGAAAGAAATAGGTACGCTCGCGCATGTACATGAAGTTCTACATTTCTATGATAGGTGGGAAGTTATCTAGACGACGCACCCGTCATTTTGAAGCGCACAAACAACCTCGATAAATATATATTAAAACCGTATGTGTGGTGATGGTAGCAGATTAAGCTTTCCACGATGCAATTAGTGAGGCTTTAGTCATATCTGTTTAGATTGAACCGCTCATCATGAAACAGTAACGGTCTTCAATCTTATTCAAATTGTAAATGCAGACCAGATCAAGTTTGGAACACTGTAAAAGCCGAGAGCATCTAAAGGGTGTGGATTGTCGTATGCTACTTTTATTAGAACGGAACTACTCAACCAGAGTACAGGATAAGGTGGTGCTGATGGGTAAATGTTCAGCATATGTGTGTCGCCTTTGATAGTGGCTTTTTTCTAATTGCGATACAGTGGATTGACTTCGCAATAACCTATTAGCTCTCGACGTCACACCCATCTCCGACAACAAATTGTCTTCGTCGACCACACGATTGTCTCCATTGTGACGACCTTCAATGACAGACCGAAGAGACGGTAAAGTTTTCAGACTGAACCTCCTTTTCTTTTCTGACACGGAGGTCATTTGCGCTAATGCAAATAAGGAATCTAAAGATTCAGACTCTGGTCGAAGACACGTATATGACTTCACAGAAGCGGTGTTGTAATTATCATACACGGGGGGCTGTTCGCCTGAGATTGCAAATTTGAAGCAATTCTGAATCTCAACTGGGCTGTTGTATTCATTGAGGTCTCTTGGGAGATTACCTTGTAGTGTAAATGGCACCGAGAGATGCACTTTTTTGCCGCCTCGTATTTGGATGGTAGTATCTAATGTGTAGCTAACTGAAATTGATTTCAATGTTTCGGTACATTCAGCAGTAGTGCTCGGTACTAACAAGGTGCAATAGGTTCTTCCGTCACTGTCTTTCATATTCTGCACAGCAACTTGTTTGCCTTGTCCTTCCGGTGCGTGGGGAGTGCAACTGAACGTACGGATACATGTAGAACCTGCTGTTGACCCAATTTTCGTCCAGTTCTTTTTGCCAGACAGATGCCGTAATTCCGAGTGATCCATCGTGGTCTGACAAAGTTCTTTGTAATCACCTTCAACGCCGCTGTAATATAATACGTGTTGAGTAATGCATGTTTTGACGTTTTTGACGACCGTGCCGTTCCTGTGCATAGCTAATCGCACATCAATCGGTTCACCATCCCGATACACATCGCGAGAGAGACTAACCTCTGCACGAAAGGTCGGGTTACCTCTCTTTACCTCAACTTCCTGCTGAACTCTTGGACCTATAGTCGTTTGCGCATAGTACAAAGCCGACATGGTGAAGCGACGAAACGTCACCGGGGTCCAGTCGGATTCTACAAGTCGTGCGTCCCACTTGATGGAGTAGAGTGCGTGGTCGCTACTTAGTGCAACATCATCCGGCAAGCCAAATGTGAATGGAATCTGCGTTTTTCCCTTCATGATGGGATAATCTCGCCCGATTATCTTTGTATTACTGTAAAGAGTCTGACTGGAAGTATCCTCACCACCGCCATTCCACCTGACGCGGCAAACAATAGCTACGTGCAATACACTTAGAGTCGTTGCCTCAGAAGTCCTTATATCAATGTAGCCTGATAGTTGATCACCAGTGTAATACAAATCTTTTTCTAGATGTATCGAATATGACGCTTTGCTATCCAGACTATATTGCTGACAATCCACAAGCCGACTTGTGTTTGTGTCGATTGCACTTGTACCTGACATTTTCAAAAGAAGCAATTGATGTTTAATTGTGAATTCAAAGTACAAATATCTATCATATAAATAGATATTGTGTATTTGTAAACACACATGTATAAATTGTAAGATGGGCATTTATCAACGAACTCGTGACGACATGATATCCTTCGGCTTCAAGTTCAGCTTATCAGCTATCAGTATGTAGCCCAATAAATAAAAATATCCCCTCACTCTCAGCAATCGGCAAACATTCACAGTGGCTGCTTTTTTATTACAAATACTAATATTATTATTTTTAATAAAAAAACAAAGAAAATGAGTTTTATTTTCGATATTTTCTAAAAGCAATACTAAACAAACAAATGTATTATAATTTAGAAGGCTATGAAACAAACCAAACAAAATCGCATGTACAGTACAGTACATAATGTATTTATTATAAATATTTACTACTATTATATATAAAGCTATGTATTATGAAGTTATGAACCACTCGCCTCCTGCTGCTAAGTGCCAACTGCCAAGTCTGAAGTCTCAGCAGGGGTCTGGCCCTGATCCCTGAGGTCAGAGCCTCCAGAGTCCAGAGTCGGATGACTCAGATCAAGACTCTGGGGTCTGCCACTGTGACACCCTGCGGTCCCTGGCTCCCTGCCCGCCTGCCAGCTGTCCTTTTTTTTTCTAAAATATATATGTAAATAGATGTATAAAAATAGCATTGAGCACCTTCAGCCATTGAGCACCTTCAGCATATAGCCTTCTTGATAAATACTATGGGCACTTCTAAAAAAAAGTATTTATTTATGTTTATAATTTCCAGAAGGTTATGTATTTATGTATTTATGTATTTATAGAAAAAAGGAAATTTATAAAACAAACATAGCCCTCTGTTATTTATACAAACAAACAAACTGTTATGTATTTTTTTTAATAAAACAAAAACAAAATACATCTGATTCTGCGTGTTGTCCCCGGAGTCCCGGACCCCACTATTATCATTTAGTACATAGTCCTCTCTCCCTTAAAAATATATATATATATCTTCTCTGACAGCGGTAAGCAGACTCTAACCTCAGCGACAGTCTCTCAGCATCTGTATCACAAACTCACATACACACACGTTTTGTGTGTGGATGGGGCTGTGGGGCAGTGTGGGCTACTGAATCACTGACGGTCTGACGCAACTCCATCAGTCAGACTCACAATATTTACATATCTTGTTGTGCTACATATATACATCACCCATGTAGTGATGAATCAAGCTACCCGGGCACTTACTAGTTACCCTCAGTACCCCGCCGCCCCAACGCAGGCTCACGCAGGCCCCACCATACGCACCTGCCACCCCATCTTAGGCCTCAGCCCTCATACAGGGGCCAGGCCGCCAGGGCTCTCAGTGTGAACTGAGAACTGAGAACCGAGAATTGTGAGAAGTCCACGATTCACGTGAAGTCACATACTTACAACAAGACAAAGAATCGAGTAAGTTCAAGAGGGTCACAGGCTTACAGTCACAGAGGGAGTCTTCATTCTTCACAGTCTTACTCTTCAGTCTGATTCTGCCTCTGCTGGAGCCTGGGCCCGGGGCCCGGGGGCCCGGGGGGACTCGGAGCCTGGGACTCTCAACAAGACTAGGAGAGATAAATAGAGAGAATAGTCACTCTTTCAGCCACTAACGCAGAGGCTCATCTACTCTATTCACTATTGTCTATTTATATATTTCATAGAAACTTTTTTAGTTTTCTTTTGTCAATTTGTTTTTTGATAAAACATTTAGAAGGCTATGGGCCTATGGCCTCTATGCTGCCTTTTTTCCTCTTATTTATCTGATTTTTCTCGGAAGAGAATGTCTGACAGTCTGTGACAGACCTCAACATTCAAGCCGCCCTCAAGTTCTCAAGTTTTTTTTTGAAAAACACACCCGAGTTACTGACAACATAAATAAATATTATTTTAAAAATACATACTGTAGTACAATACATACCGACGCCTTTTTTTAACAAAAGCACTTTTTTTTTGTCTAAAATCTACATCATGTTATTTTGGTTCGATGCTTATTATTTACAAAATAACCAAATAAAAGATACATGTGTACCTACTACCAAATATGTACATAAAAAATATATTCTGAAATCTGAACGTTCAATTTTTAGAAGGCTACTCTAACTCGCGCTGACTGCTGACTTTACGATTCGGATTTTTTTTTTTTAAATGAACCACGCACCTTCTGTTTTTTAATGTTTCTCACATATTTTTCTGCCTATTTTGTATGCCCTAGAAATGTCAGCTGTCTACTCATGTATTCCACCCTTGTTTTCCATAGCACTCTCTACTCTAGAGTAGTATCTAATAAGTGATATGTAACTAAGACTATAGCCTGTACTCGATTACTCTCTCACTCTACTATAGAGTCTATTCCTATTGAAAATATTGCCTATTACATAATTAATTTTTTTTAACAAAAACATATATGCTTTTTTAAAAATCTCTCTAGTATACTACAGAGACACTGGACACTGGAGTCTGGAGTGCTTCAGCATTTCGGATTTCTTTAGTTTATAGTCTGAAGAAAGCTCTCAGCGAATAGCTAGAAGTGTATGAATGAATCTCGAGATTAGATTTGACATCTTGTCGCTCTTGTGGATAGAAATTTATCATGTTTTATACCGGGGTGTATCGACTATTGACTGATTGACTGTATTTATTTATGACTTTAGGTTGGAGTTTTTTAAATATGACTTTTACAGCTACCTCCGGGCTCCTGCCCTCCGCTCGGCGTCATAAACTTTTTTTTAAATAATCTCATTTACTCTAAATCTATTACATTTGTTTTGTTTTTGAGAAATATGTACAAAATTTGTTTTTTATTGAAATGCAGACGTTAAATACAAACAAACTCCAGGAGTCCAGGAGTCCAGGTCTCCAGCAGTCCAGCTTGTGATTTTCTCTATAAAACTAACATAGCCTTGTGTGGGCTTAGACCTTAGACTTTAGAGCCTTGGACTTTGGAGTTTGAAGACTTGGGCCACGCTGTCTGGGCTGCCCTGGGGGCTGAGACCCTGCCCTGCGTCTCTGCCTCATTGTCTACTGACCTACTGACCAGAACCCTGAGACATGGTCATTGGGGCCTATGTATTGGCCTGGTATGCTGTGACATACAGTACATACTTTTTTTTTAAAGTAATGTAATAACTCACGTGAAATATGTTTTTCAAGTTTCTGTTAAAAAAAAAAGTAGGTTCTTGTCTCAACCAATAAATGGTACATAAATATCAACCATTTTATTTTCTGTAAATATAGAGCAATGCTCATGTCATAACCGCAGCTAACAGCCTACGACGCCCGTCTTTAGAGTACAGAATTACAGACCAAATACAGCGTACGCCGTACAGAGTACCAACTGCACATATTTTTGGTCACTTACTCTCTATTTAGTCAGTAGAGTAGAAGGAAGTCGGAACTCTCGACACCAGACTTCTTCAATTCGTACTTTATTTTTGGTGAAAACGTAGTACGTGTTACGCTTACGCTTAGGTTTGGAACCGTTTTCCCATTTTTAGGTAGTTTACTTCGAGTCAATTCTTAAAACCAATTTTGTTTGAATAAACTTTGTATAGCCTAATTATTATAATAGCTGTTGTGTTTTGACAGTAGAAAATCTGTCCAACTATAAACAACTCAAAAAAAAATGGTGAAATATAGTTGGCGAATTATGCCAAATATAAGGGCGGGCACAAACCAAGACCCCTATAACGTATGAAAACGTAGTCCGTTTTACGTTAGTGCATCAATATGAAAGCGTGTTTACGTATTACAAATTAAGTCTGCAGTCGACATTATGTACGACTATCTACGACTATCTACGGGACTATGTACGTCAGTACGAGTACGTTTTCATTATTCTTGTTCTCAAATTGTTTTATTGGCTAATCAGATATTCGTCGGCCAACTTCTAATTTATATATACACTATATTTCTATTGGTTAACACTACTTTTAATCGTCAAAATCAAATGGACAGGATATCATGGAAATTGGCAACCTCTCAGGCGCTCTGTCACTCCCTCGCGATATATTTTTTTTGACGGCTATGCACTATGCAATATACTCCATAGTCCATTGCTCTCTCATTGGTTTTGTTGTTTTTTTTTAAATACACACAGTAAAAACCAACAGAACAAAAAAACAAGTCTTTGTTGAGACTTGAGAGTTGAGACTCAAGAGTTGACTCGAGCGTCTGAACTCTGAAGTCTGAAGTCTCTGAAGACTGAAATTGTCAGTCGAATAGCTACACAAAATATATTTGTGGGGGGGGGTTTGGGGGGTTTTAAACCAAAATAGAAAACAAATATATGCAATTCTGTGTCAGGGAAAATTGCTATTTACCATTGACCGAATGTCTTTATACGGCACTGGTGACAATAAAATTATTATTCACCTCAGGCCCAGTTTCCTACCAGTCTCATACTTGTACTTTTTCGAGTTTACTTTGCTTTTTTAAGATGTAAATAGCGTGATTTTAGCCCATTTATTGCACTTGTTGTATTAGTCGACGTATGTTAGACGCGAATAGTGTCAACTGTAAAACCATGGGCGAATCCGAAGCAATAGCTAAGGCAGAGGACAATCATATACATGTGTCTAACTGCTAACATATGTCAAGCTCTTAAGACCGACAAGGACCTAACATAAGTGCAAACAATGGGTTGCAACCGCACTACAATATCTATTATTTAAGTCGAGCGCTTTCAGCCGACAGATAACAATCAAACCGGCAGAAAACACACATCTCTCACTAGTGCTTAATATCACGCTAATTACATTAATACACCTATATTTAAGCAAATTAAACTCGAAAAAGTAGGAGTATGAGACTTGTAGGAAACTGGGCCTGAGGTGGTTAATTTTTTATTGTCACCAGTGCCGTATACAGACATTCCTTTACACTGAATATCCCCAGAGAGAGGGCCTGACCTGGGACTGAGTATGAGTCTTTACCATGTCATTATTATGTAACGATCTGTACGTTTTCTTATTGCATTTTGGGAAAGCACATGATTCTTTTTTTTTCTTAATTAAGAATCTGAACCCAATTCCTATTAATCCTTTACCCAAAATCGGCAGAATCCAAAACTTAAACCCATTTTTTTTCGCTACGTGATTATTAATTAAGAATAAGATACTAATCGTGTCAAAGCGGTGGTACTTAATAATAAATTCCTCATGCGTACTTCCTATTTCTTAATTAAGCCAATTTTTTGTTTCAAGATAATTTCTTAATAATGAACGACATATTAAGTGAGATAACTTTAATATTTCTTAAAAAATATTATTTGGCGCTTGTGTACACGACTACACATGTGATGAAGATCTTACCACTACGAATAAATAATTAAATACATACTAAAATACAACTTTAACAGACCACAACTTCAAAGCTGTGCTCAGTATAAATCATCAATAACTATTCACAACGAACAAGTAGGACAAGATTATAGCATGGCCAGTGGACGAAATCTTTTTACATCGTCGTATCATTGTTTGGCGTGCTTCTTCTCATAATGTATTATAGCATTATTCGCATTCTTGCGATTCCATAAGTAAGTTTTAGTGTTGTCGCAATACCTGCAGGTAGCTTTGTTGCAATCGTCATCGTCAACTTTTAAACTTTGTGGCTGCGAAATTTAGTTTTTTTTCTTTTGTTATCCCTCGATAAAGTTTCAAACAACTATACTGGCTTGCATTGTCAATAGCATCAATGTTAATCGGCTGCATCCTCTTGATAGAGGATCGCACATTATCTGATTTTCGCACACTCTTTTCAGAGGGGGGGGTAATGGTGTCAGTATCGGTAGCTGTTGTTCGCCCAGTGCCGTCACTTTTCTCCGCCATACTTACATTCACTTCTACACTTCTACGCCCAATGCACAACGCCTATATAAATAAAAGTTTGTTACCTCTTGATAGAGGATCGCACATTATCTGATTTTCGCACACTCTTTTCAGAGGGGGTAATGGTGTCAGTATCGGTAGCTGTTGTTCGCCCAGTGCCGTCACTTTTCTCCGCCATACTTACATTCACTTCTACACTTCTACGCCCAATGCACAACCCCTATATAAATAAAAGTTTGTACTGAGAAAACAATTGCATGTTATAGTAATAGACTTTGCCTTGAGACCTAGTCCCTCACATGCTAATAAAATAAGTACCGGTTCTTAAAATTTCTTCAGATATCGGTATACATGATTATTAATAATTCTTAAAATTTTTAAAAGATATCATACACGATTCTTAATAAGTCTATAACCTGCCTTAATCCTTCTTTCTTAATTAAGAAATAGAATATTTCTTAATGGCCCAAAATTGCGCTGCATACTTCATAATTCCCAATTCTCAATTTGCTCACCATGCATAAATCTTAAATTTTCAAATTCAGGAATGTGCCTTAATACGTATTTCTTACAAAAATTACGGCAATTATTTTACTTTTTTTTTTTTCGTAATAATGACATGGTAGGTCAGGTATGAGACTTGAAACTCTGAGACAGGAGTCACAGGAGTGACAGGGCTCAGTCTCAGAGGTCAGACTAGTATTTAGGGTGTAGGAGGAGGCTGAACCGCAGACGGCGTCACCGCCGTTACGGCGACTATTTTCAATTTTGTTATGGAAAATAAATATCAAACACACGTGGCATGTTACCTTTATTTTGTTTTTGTTTTTTTTTAAAATAGATTATATAATGAACAAAATCGTGATATTATTTATATTTACTTTTTGTTTTGAAAAATCGTAGAAAATAAATACATACGGCCTGTCGGCCATGTGTCATGTGTCATGTGATCTCTCTCGAGAAAATAGCTGGGAAAGATTGTGGGAAACTTAGAATCGTCCTGCCGAGGTTCCAAGAGTCCAGGACAGGCCTCCAGCCCTCCAGTCTCCAGCAAAGAGTCTAGAGTCTAGACTCCAGATCAAGCCCTCACTCTACTATTATCCACTCTCCACTCTCCAATCGCCAATTTCCACAACAAGAAGTCTCCATATCCAGCAGTTTGTCTTCAGTACTTCACTACTCTACTCTCTAAATCTCTCTCTTTCTCTCTCTCTAGAGAGAGTAGAGACTAGAGACTAGAGACTGAGAGTCTGTGAGAGCCTGAGTGCTGACTCCCTGAATGCTATCGTACAGATTCCAGAAGACTCCAGTGACTAACTGACTACTACTAGAGAGTACTTTGGCTCTATGCTATGTTAACAAATACTCGTAGCAGCTTTTGATTGAACTTTTAGAAGTCTTTGAAGGCTATGGAAAACTTTTGAATCCCAGAGGGCGACCAACCGGACCATCCCCAAAATCCCGTCATACGGCATGTCATGTGCTGTTGAACCTTTTCTCTTCTCCCGCTACTATTTATTTATGACACGAGAATAGCGAGACGTTGGATTTTTTTATTTTGAAATCGGATAGATATTCTGATTTTGAGATTTTCATTGTCACTGGTGATTGGTCTCTGTTGGCTGTCGCCAAGTGACGTGAACATGATGTGAAATTGTGAACACTGCGAGCCTGCGAGGCTGACTGACCCTGTTGTAAATATTTACAACTTTTATTTAAAAAACAGTTATACAACTACAAGTCAAACACAGCTTAGAGTATGAGAGAAAGAAATCTCAAATCACTGTATTTTTTTCTGGGCCAGGCCGGCCTCAGGGCTTTAGGCATTTTGGCAACATGTGCGGTTAACCTGTTACGCACCTTTTGTGCACACATATAATACGTGACGTCATCTATGTGTGATTCAATGACTAAAAATATGCACATTGCAGATTTTTTTTTTACTATCTTTTTAAAAACAAAGTCATAAAAATAGTATTTAAAACAAAATGTAGCCGCCGAAAAAAAAACCCCTAAACCCTAAAAATAAATACCACAGACTATATATAGTTCCGGAGCAGGATTACTACCTGAGTGGGCAATGAACTTTTTTTTTTTTTGAGATTTTTTTATAGTTTTTTAAAAAATTGAATATGTTCAAATTCAATTGTACAATGTACGGACGTTAGTTCGACCTAATATTTTATTCCTATTTCTTTTTTTTGTGGGGCCGTGATTGTACATACCCATTTATTCGCGGTTAATGGTTATATTCCTAACACAATTTTTTGTTATCTGCATATACCTTCTCCTTGTAATCTACTGTGGCTGTGCCTGTGCCCTGTGGCAACAGGTATAGTTGCCTTAGAATAAGGAATTGTGTCTGCATTCTGCATATCCCGTTTCACTTTATTAAATTTTCGCTTGTTGCGAACCCAGTGTAGAAACATAGGCTTTGTTCAATTTAGAAGGCTAAATACTCTACTAGCTTGTAGTAGAGAGGCCAGAGCTGACTGCTGAGAGCTGAGAGCGGAAATTTAATAAAGTGAAACGGGATATGCAGAATGCAGACACAATTCCTTATTCTAAGGCAACTATACCTGTTGCCACAGGCACAGGCACAGCGCCACAGTAGATTACAAGGAGAAGGTATATGCAGATAACAAAAATTGTGTTAGGAATATAACCATTAACCGCGAATACATAGACTTGAGTATGTGCCCGCACATTCGCTGAACTTTCATCT
>LUCW03001960.1:0-10000 GCA_001586965.3 Sphaeroforma sirkka | reverse complement strand
CTTCACCGATATAATTATGGACTTAATTATACAAAACAGGAAGATTGCAATAACTGACTGGTGTATGTTTAAGTTCTCTAATGGGTACGTTAGACTTGACTTGACAAACGTCGACTTCTCTAAGTTAAAGTGTCCTTCACATAACTACGTGAGTTGGAGACACAAAGACGTTGTCAAAACCCAAATCGAAGATTGGTTAAAACAGGGTCTAATTGAAATCAATTATGATGCAACCCCAGTTAACTTAGCTCTCTTAGCGGTCGATCAATATAAATCTGATGGAACGTTTAGTAAAACAAGAGTAGTACTAGACCTGTCGCCAATCAACAAACTAATTCCGCAACATAGTTTTCCCTTACCTAAGATAAGCGAGATACTACGCAAAATGGAGGGTGCGACTATCTTTTCAAGATAGACTTAAAAGCTGCATTCCATCAACTACAGATATATGAGCCTCATAGGAAATACTTTTCCTTTACTTGGCAAGGTAAGAAGTACCAGTTTAAAGGTGCACCTGAAGGCTTACACATGTTACCTTCTTTCTTCCAACAAGTTATGATGGAACTATTTGCGGACCTGTCGTATAACGTATCAGTCTATTTAGATGATATAGTTATCTTTACAAAGACAGCACATGAACATGCTAAACTCTCGTTAAAGAAGTCTTAAAGCGACTTAATCATGCTAAACTTAAGATTAACGAAGACAAGTGTTCTTTTGCTAAAGATACTATACACTTACTTGGCTACAAAGTATCTGCAGCAGGGGTAGAAATTGATCCTGGCAAGAAACAGTTTCTGTTGGATTTATCAACACCAATTACTGGAAGAGATGTGAACTCTGTGTGTGGGTTTGTTAACTTCTTCTCGGATTCGGTACCGCATCTTTCTCATTACTTAAAGCCTTTCAGTCACCTACGGCTGCACAAAGGACCTTTGGGAAAGCTTTGGACTAAAGAATGTGATGATGCATTTAAACTAGTCAAAAGTAAAGTAATGGACGCACCCATCATGCAGTACCCTGTGGATGGTGTCCCATTCCAAGTAGCAACCGACGCTTCAGATCGAGCGGTAGGTGGAGTGCTTTACCAAACGATAAATGGTAAACCGCGCTACATACAATTCTTTAGCAAGAGTTATAATAAGAGTCAACGGAATTACCCTACCGTTAAACAAGAGCTCCTTGCTATAGTTACTGCGCTAAGACAGTTTAAAGACTACCTTTATGGAAGTTACTTTACTGTCGCCTGTGATCAAAAAGTCTTTAACATACTTAAAAAATATGAACCCTGATTCACAGTTGGTGAGCCGCTGGCATGACATTATTGCCAAGTTCGCCTTTAATATAACACACATTCCAGGAATACATAACCATCTTCCTGACATGCTCTCTCGACTTGTGCCCGACTACCAGAAAACAGTCAAAGAGTTATTAGCAACCGATTGGATGCTAAATAAGAAATGGTTTAACCTCGCTCAATCACGATGGGGTCCATTTACTGTTGATATGTTTGCCGCAGAACATAACAAACAGGTTTCTGAATATAGGTCGTTGACTCATCCTAAAGGTGATGCATTTCAGCTTGACTTATCAAAGCATAATGCGTGGGCTAACCCACCTTGTCAACTTATCGCACAGTTGTTAAAATTATGTTAATATTACTAAATCTACCATTACGCTGTGTTGTCCCTTACGTAACTCCGACCCATGGATACGTGATTTAATTAATATGATTCAAGACGAACCTATTTATGTCGACCGTGAAACCGACACGTTCTTGTATCAGGGATCCTATTCTATTAAGAAGACGCCTTGGAAACACACCATTGTTTGTCGCATCGGTCCTGCAGGTACCACTAAGTGGAAACCCTCAACCGAATTCTTAGCTAAACTAGAGGAGTCTAAAGAGTTTGAACAAAAGCTCAAGACTCGTACAACACATGCACCCAACAAGATTGCAGTCGAGGTAATGCCGATTGAAACGGCATTAGATCGTAAAAAACATGGAACTAGCTAAGGCCATGGATCAAAGACTCAAAACTCTAAGAGAACCTGAAGCTCGCACTCAACTACTTAAAGCGCTGCTTAAAGAACAGCCAGGAGTGGCGAAACAACTGAAGAAGATACTTCAACAATCCAATGTTGTCATTATGTATCTCAGGACTCTACCCTCCTGATACTGAGGTTGCCCTTTCCAACAGGACTATGGTTCATCCAGCCAGCGTTACGCAGAATCTGACTGACTTAGAGGAGCTCGAAAGTAGAGTTAAAATTATACATAATTTAACGCATCGAGCATATGAGCATACTTATAAAATGGCTATTCGTGCAGGGCTTGATCACCCGGCGCTGAAAGAAACCATACGTGAAGTATACCGACGCTGTACTGATTGTGAAAAGAACCAGATCAAGCGATACGGTTGGGCACCCCTAAAAAGTGTGACAGAAGACCAACCGATGCGCCGAGTCATAGTCGATTTGGTTAAACTCCCGCGATCCAAGCATACTGGCGATGTATATATCTGTCATTTCTTATGTGTGTGGCTTCGGGCTATAACTTGCTTTATGCAATACCGAACAAACGTCCACAAACAGTGGCAGAATTATGCTATCACGTCTTTAATGACTTCGGTTTCCCCGAGTACTATGTTCTGATAACGGTAGTGAGTTTTGTACCGACGTAATGGAGGCACTTATACTCGTATCAGGCATGACCCATAGGCGTGGTGTTCCTTACAAACCTCAAACGCAGGGTGCAAATGAGACACGTCATAGAGAACTTAAGAAACTCTTGCGTACCGCACTAGACGACGTTGAGGATATGTGGCCTTATCATTTGAAATGGGTTCAGACTCAAATGAATAACTGCATGAATCCTCAAACTGGAACACTCCCGTTTCACTATTTCTTTGGCCGCTATAGTGAATTACAAGCAACGTTTGATAAAACTGCGCCCGAGAAACACGCTACCCCGTGGCTACAAAAAAGATCGAGCATATGCAGAACGTTGTTTACCCCTGTTTACTCGAGCACAAGAATCGTGTCCTACTTAAAGCGTATGACCGATGGAATAACACTAAGAACATTGTTCAGTTCAAAGTCGGCGATTACGTTAACATTATAAATCGAAACGCCAACGTTACCGAACTCTCTTCTAAGACGATAGGACCTTTTGTTATTTCCTACCATGATGAGAAGAGTGATACTTACGAAGTGAATAACATTGATGGTACTAGCGCAACTAATCTAGGCACTCACCGTATCCCTACCTCCGAACTCTCATTCGCTCGCTCATTTGATTCTGATGTACCAGTTATGGAGTCACAAGTCAAAGATATAATTGACAAAACATCCGAAGACGGTTACACTTACTACAAGACCCGTTTCATGGATGGGACAGTAGCTTGGCTAACCTCCGATGCATTTCGTGAATCTCGCGACTTTCTTCGTATCTTTAATAAGAAATGGAATAAGCGTTTACATAAGAACACACGAGATAAACGAAAAGGGTTTCCTCAGGTGACTACAAACCCTGACGGATCTGAAATTCCCTATTTGCCACCTACTTCCTACGTGACTAAACTTTCTGATCTGCTTACCAACAGTGCAGAAAATTGTTCAAACTTACTTACTAATGAAGAACAGCCTTTGGCTATTACCTTACCAAATAATAAACGTAAGGCGCCTACATCGGAAATGGTTACTGGACCAAATACTAAACGACATAGAGTACAACATGAGTCTTGAACTCGTACATATAGGCACATACTTACTCGATAAGTCATGACCGAAACCGTTTTTACTTTGGTTTTCGCTTTACCAACTAGATCGTATCTTAACGTACGTTCGTAGTTCTAAAAGCTACTGGGGCTATGTAGAAATACGGCCTCCGGTCAGTCTAAAATATCAAGATCAATTGAGATAATACATTGGTTTTATTTGTATTTTAAATAATTTAGTACAAGCTCTTTTTCCAATATTTCCAAAGTGTTCTAAATTGACTTTGATGGCTCCAATAGCCTGAATATTTGGTATGACTCATCTACTTGGACCTATTTGAGACATTAGTAGATGTAGGATATTATAAACTAAATTTTATAATCTCCGAACTACTACTTATAGATTTTGGTCCTCCCGCCAATCTCCAAAATCCAATAAGTCTTTTTTTTTTTTAACTTTTCTTCAGATGGAACTTTATTTATATCAGCTAATGTATTAACGTGACTTACGTTATTATGTCTATTTACAAATTAGGCAAGTGGTCATGAACACTTAGTACTTCTAGTGAAAATTATTCAATAAAGAACAGCTAGAGGTACGTCCTGTGTGATCGAGGATATTTAGGCTCTTAACTAGAGGCAGTCCCGATCATTCTTACACAAGCTACCACTAAATGCTAAATCCTAACTGACTAAATTGTATTTTAGTTTAATATAGTTTGAAACCTAGTAATTTCCATCGAAGTTTACACTTATGCCTTTCGAACATTCACGATGTCACAAGGCTAGATTGGCAGCGTTGTGGGTTGAAGAATGTGATGATGCCTTTTAGCAGCTCAAAACAGTGGTTCAGCGGGCTCCAGTAGTCCAGCCACCGAAACATGGAGTACCATTCATGGTGGCTACAGACGCATCCATCATGGCGTTAGGAGGCGTTCTGTATCAAATGATTGACGGGAAACCGAGATACGTGCAGTTCTTTAGCAGGGCTATGGACTCGTCACAAATCAACTACCCGACGGTGCAACAAGAGCTGTTGGCTATTGTGACTGCACTCACTCATTTTAAGGACTGGGGATTTTAGAACCCCAACTCACAATTGGTCAGTCGATGGCACGATACGAATGCAAATTTTCCATTTAGCATCACACATACCGGGGATGCATACTCACTTATCGGATATGCTGTCACGCTTTGTACCGTACTTCAACAAAATGGGCCGAGAGTTACTAGCTACGGATTGGATGGCCAATTCTAGATGGTTTAAGATTGCGACAACAGGGTTTTAGGGTTTTATAAAACCCTAATACCCTTGACATGTTTGCAGCACATCATAATGCGCAGCTGCTGCGATACCGGACTCTGAAACATCCAGAAGGTGATGAGTTTCAAATCGACTTAACAGATGAGAACGCATGGGCGAATCCACCGTGGTTGTTGATATCACAGTTGCTAATTATGTACATATACAAGATGCTACCATCACGTTGTGTTGTCCCGTAAGACATTCAGATAAATAGCTCCCACAGTTGATATCGATGATACAATGTGAGCCCATATATGTGGATAGAGAGGTAGATACTTTCTCTACCAGGGTACCCGTGCAGGTCAGAAGATGCCTTGGCGATATACAATCATATGTCGAATAGGTCCAGTTGGAACATCCAAATGAACACAGTTCGAGACCTTCAAGGGTTTAGAGTTTAGGGTTTTAGCGAGACCTTCAAGCGTAAGGTTGAAGAATCCAAGATTCCATTCTTGACACCTAAGTTTCAACGAGAGGCTGAGACGACACACGAAACTGCAGTATGCGTTACCGAGGTACAATCTAATCCTACAGTAACAAAGAGGAACAAGTCACTAGCGAAAGCATTCTACAAGGAGATACGTTCTGACAGGGACGATTTTCCAGATGTATACCACCATGCTACTCAACCCATGGACAAGGAGTACATTAGTAGAATTCACACGGCCGATCTTTCAGGCGAGATGAGACCAGACGAATCTTCAAGTCCCAGTGATGTAGTAGCGGAATCCTAACCTCCAGACATTGACTCAGCGAGTTCATCGGAGGACGACATTCTGAAGTGGTTAAGGCAAAATTATGCGCTTAAACACGTGGATAAGGTTATGACTGAGAAAGATTGCAAGAGCAATTATACACCCAAAGCTTAGGCAATATATATCTCAGGTGCATCACAAATGCAACGACTGCGAAGATAGCCGGATCAAGCGCTATGGATATGCCCCATTAAAGATTGTATCAGAAGACGAGTTGTGACGCAGGGTTATCATTGATTTGGTTGAGCTACCCACGTCCGAACACACGAAAGATAAGTATGTCTGTCACGTGTTTGAAGTTGCTTCACGATGTAACATTCTATATCCTCTGAAAGACAAATCAACACCCACTGTGGCTGAGTGCATATATAAGTGTTTCGCAGATTTTGGCTGGCCAGCTATTGTATGTACCTACAACGTTAGTGAGTTTACAGGAGATATCCTGACGACACTCTTACTCGTTGCGGGATCATGTCACAAGATGGGCGTATCTTTTAAGCCTCGGACACAAGGTGCGAATGAGGTACGACACAGAAAGGTGAAGGAATTCAAGCGTGGAGCCTTGCTAGACAATGCTGGCATGTGGCCATACTCAACTAATTGGGTACAGACACAAATGAACAAGACACCGGATTTAGTCACTGGTACAACACCCGCTCACTATTTCAGGGGCCGTTAAAGTGAATTACAAGTACCTTTCAACAAGGATTCTCAGGAAGACCATGTTTTACCATGTTTAGTGAAGATGCGTCGTACCAGAAATGTCGTCTTTTCTTGCTTGAGAGAGATAAGGACATCGCACTCAAGAAGAGACAGAAGCGATGGAAGGATTCGAAGGAGATATGTTTTAGGGTTTTAGAGTCGAGTTTGAGGTGGGCGATATAGTCAACATCACGACTCGCAACTCTGACACGACTGTGCATAGGGCTAAATACATTGGACCATTCAAGGTATCAGTGGCCGATAAGAAGAGCAGAACATACAGAAGTAAACAAAGTAGACGGTTCAAGTGCTCTTAATATCGGGTCACATCGAATTCCGACGACAGAAATCATCCTTCGTCGCACACGTAGAGTTACTACATCTCTTATGTCTTATGTGTTCAAGAAAATTCTTGGGAAGTACAAACATGAGGACATGACTTACTATACAACGGAGTTTGCAGATGGCACACAGAGAACCTAAACCCAAACCCAAACGTAATAGAGTAACCGAGTAACTTATAAAGTCTAAGTATACTTTGTCTATGAGAATATAATATGAGCATTGATGCCATTATATGATCGAACCCCGTTACTTCTTTTTTTGCTTGTATATATATATATATATATATATATATATATATATATATATATATATATATATATATATGTGTGTGTGTGTGTGTGGGTTCAAGGTTTCATTTCAGGGATGTCCGAGGACTATGGACACTTAAGTTTAATTTACAGGACTAAGAAAAATACTTGAATGCCAAGGTTTGTTAAAATATCTATAACAACATGACCACGGGTTGTCACTGAATGACTGCGATATGAACAAATGTGTTCACTTGCCATCATTATGCAAACCACTCGAATGTTGCAAATTGTCGCTGAATCGAATGATTTTAATATGGACAATCATGTGCCGTGTGATAACCAATAATTTTGATGCATTCTATACTTCATTTCTGATCTTTTTATACTTTTGTATCTGCTTTCTTCGGGGATTTCTTAGTGTGATACGATCAAATGTCGTGTGATTGTATGCAACTGTCCGATTTGTTCCAATGTAAGTCATTGAGGCTCATCCCGATCGAAAACCTATGGTGGACCCCTGCTGTTTATTGTACAACAATGTATGTCAATGTATAGTTATATATAAAACAAACTAAGTTCAGGTAATACATGCTGGGTTGCTACAGATAACAAATACATATATTTTGAATACAAAAAATATAAAAACAAAACAAAATTTGCCTACGGCACGTAGTATTCCCGCGTGGTCCCCCACCGCAGTACTGACCACGCTCGCAGCAGTTTGACTTCCGGGATCGGACGGGACCGGGTATTTTTTGCTGGATATGGCCGTAGGCGAAATCTAGTGTTCATATTCAGTATATATATTTATTTTAACAAAAAAAAAATTAGGTGCTTGAACAATGAACATAGCCTCCTAAAATAAAACAAGGGGTTTTCTATTTTAAGGAGTCTATGGCTTGAAATCTATAAATTTGCATATTTCAGCACTTTTCGGCCTAAACAGGCATCGCACCTTAGCATGGGCAGCGGGTGGTGGGTGGATTCGCTATTCGGATACCCTTACACCCTTTTGGGGGGGGGGGTTCACTATTTTCTGGGGCCTTCTGGAGGCATTTTTATTCTCATTTAAAAAAATAAAATAAACTTTATTACTGAAGCGTAGGCTTTTCTAAAAGTCCCTGTCGACATTATCACCGATTTTTGTCTTCGCCAAAAAAAATGTACGCGACCGGGCTTGAATAGGAGATTTTTGCCCATCAAAGACCCTATATAAAACCAATAAACCAATAGGCCCATCAAAGACCATAGAAATAATCAGTAGGCCCATCAAACACCCTACATAAGTAATCAATAGGCCCAAATGTCTGAATATGAACAAATAAATTACCCCTATGACTATACAATAGGCCCATCAAAGACCCTATATAAATAATCAATAGGCCCAAATGTCTGAATATGAACAAATATATTACCCCTATGACTATACGCCTTCGGTCCCTGCGGGTTTTAGAAGCGTGTGAATATTTTCGCTATTGAGGGAAGTCCCTTCTCCACTTTCCAATGTGTCACAGATCTGGTCACGGTAAACGCCACACACATCGCTTTTCTCACGTCCATCCTGCTGGAGGAAACTTGTTTGTGTAGTTCGGTACTCCTGGGGCTGGGGCGCCTTACACTGTGTATATACAGAAATATAAAGAACAACAAAATACGGTACAGGAGAACGGTCACTTTACTAAAATTGACCAGCTGAACGAAACGGTGCAAGTAGGAATATAGTACTGTATTATCGTGCTAGTATATGTAGTAGTGTTCTAGAGTATAAGTTTCAGTATCAATAGATTTATGTGTTAGTTCCGTAGCATAATTCGTCAGGATCAGACGGCCGTTGATGTGTAAGAGAGTTTGGATTAGTTCAATGGAGGCTGACATCACTCTCCAACGATTGAATCAGAACGAACATATGGCTTGATAGGAATGAGAGGTGCCCACGACTCCGATTTGGACTCATCTATCCAGGCGAGGAAGAGAGCGGTACCGACTCGACACCACTCGAACATCACAGCTTCAGCAGTCTCTTATTCAGAGTACCAACGATAGTCGTCGCACTGTACGTCACGAACAGGTATATGTTCACGCTTAGAAAAGACCCCGGCAGGTCTCACGTACATTGGCATTGCAGCAAAACACCTTTCACCACATCACACTTCAGAGTGTCCCCTCGTGCTCCCCCTACATGTCCAAACTCATCTCACCACAAGCAGATTGTAGTTGATAGCAACTTACTTGACGCCCTAGCACCTGTAAGCGCTACACAGACGATGCTCACACTGGCACGACCAGTTGGTATACTTTGCACAAAGGACCCACACCACCCCAGTGCTGCTGCTGAACTGTTCCAGTGCCACGAGTTCATGAACTACACAATACGTACACTCTCCTCGTCAGACTCAGAACACTGCACATGAACGATTATATTTGGCCTTCGTTAGAACGCAGGACGTCGTTTCGAACAAACCCTTCACAGAACACTGTGGCTGAATAACCCGCAAATGGACTTCAACACACTACATCAGAGGCTAGCGCCATATAGTGGCGCCCCCCAGCACTGGACACAAAGCTCCCGAACCACCACATACACCCCCCTGTTTGATATTGACCCAGGACTTCAGACAATGAGCATCCCAATAGACATTACACTACTATCTACATGTATAATAGCGTGCCTCCGCCTGACTTGATCGAACGCACTGTGATATGCCTGCGACAAAAAATATGCGATGACCTGAAGTTGAATAGCATGTATCAGCGAACACTGCGCGATGAAACGCCTCCCGTCCCTGCACCCTCCGAATGGCTACCGACGGGCACAGTCGCATCGCGATTACGAGTGATGCGATGAGTGAGTATGTTTCCTGGTGAACCTGTATCATATGCCTCATATTCAATGAAACGATATGCATATCTGTCACAGCTTAC
>LUCW03001959.1:0-50901 GCA_001586965.3 Sphaeroforma sirkka | reverse complement strand
CATACGGATTACATATTATGTATCATTTTCTCCACGAAAATCCACTGATCTGGTGTACGTGTCTGCTGTGTGTTTATATAATTACATATTTATATATATATATATATATATATATATATATGTGTGTGTGTGTGTGTGTGTGTATGTGTGTGTATGTGTGTGTGTGTGTTTTATGTGTATGTATTTGTCATGAGCATCCATTGATTTGTGTGTTTGTACTTACTTTCCAATTTCATGTATGCGCTGCGTTACAGAGATACGTTGGTAGACAGATGAATATTATCTGTACCGCCTACGTATTGTATACCTACATTTTGAACTCCTATGCGCGCTCTGTGTATGAGATTTGTATTTACAAACAAGCATATCTTGCACGTTTCCGTTTAGTTATTAAGATATATTCGTACCCTCTGTAGATTATAGTTTAATGTCTGTGCGTCTGTATACCTCTGAGTGTATATATTTAAATTCATGTCCAACAAATTCAGGTTTTGACTTCACAGCGGTCAGTCTCACCAGAGACATCAATTAGTGTACAGGCGCTGATTGGCACTGGCTGTACTAAACTGAGTAGACTCTTATAAGCATGTTGTATATAAAATTAGCTTAAACCTGTCCTGTATTTGCAATTGAATTCTCGGATGAACCCCTTCTGCAGATCTGTGCGTGCGCACGGACACGTCCACTTCCTCCATACTCTCTCCTTACAATTTGCGTTGTCATGCCAACCACACTGGTAGGTAATACACGACATCGAGGATGCGATCTCCATGGGCATCCACCCCACACTCATCCACCAAGGCTCCAGCGGATCCTATTTTGTGCGGAACCCTGAGGCCAAAATAACGGGTGTATTTAAGCCCAAAGACGAGGAGCCGTATGGCCATCTCAACCCAAAGTGGACCAAATGGCTTCATAAAACCATCTGCCCCTGTATATTTGGGCGGTCGTGCCTGGTACCCAACCAAGGTGTGCGTGTGAGGCACCATTGGGGTATCCTTTTTAGGGTTTAGGGTTTGGGGTTTAGGTGCACGTCAGTGGGCTGTACGGTCTTTGTAGACGTTACACGTGCAGCACATGTGTACTCTAGCGGTCCACATATTCAGGCCCAATCTCTCTGCTGTCGGAACTTAATTGCACATGTACATGGTCTTCGTACCGTGTTTCCCTTTGTAGTGCCCCTATTGTTCTGTCCTGCTTTCTCAAGTGTTGCAGCTCTTTGTGTCTTTAGTATAGCATGTTGCTAGTATCTCTTTAGTTTATTATATTGTAGTTTAGCATGTTGTTCGTGTCTTGTTTCGTTTTTGTTCGTGTCTTATTTCGTTTAGTGGTGTGTCACGTTAGTATATCTATTCCTCACCTCTCTGTGTGTTCTCGCTTCTGTATTGCAACACTTGGCTATGCTTTGTTGCGCTTCGTTGTGTGCTGGCAGGCTATCTGAGCGAAGCAGGGGCATCGCTCGTAGATGAGAAGTTGGGTCTGAGGATAGTACCTACGACGAAGGTATGTGCAGCGTAACTGTGTCCTACGTAGACTGCTTTAGTCACACTTGTGGTGTCTGTGTCACGTGGGTGTCATGTACTTGGTTTAGATTAGGGTTTTAGGGTTGTGCGTGGTCATGTGAGTAAACACGCAATGAATGTACGAAGCGTGCAGGCAGGGCGCTGAGAAAAAGCTGTGTGTGTATCGCATGTGTTGTGTGGCTGTGATAGGTCTGGATGGTATATGTGTTGTTGTTGTTGGGTTTGTTGTGTGTGTTGTGTGGCTGTGATAGGTCTGGGTGGTATATGTGGCGTTGTTGTTGGGTTTGTCGTGCGTGTTGCGTATGTGTTGTGTGGCTGTGATAGGTCTGGATGGTATATGTGTTGTTGTTGGGTTTGTTGTGTGTGTTGCGCATGTGTTGCGTGGCTTTGATAGGTCAGGTGGTTATATGCATGGCGTTGTTGTTGGGTTTGTTGTGTGTGTTGCGTATGTGTTGTGTGGCTGTGATAGATTGGGTTGTGTATGTGGCGTTGTTGTTAGGTTTGTTGTGTGTGTTGCACATGTGTTGTGTGGATTTGACAGGTTGGGTGGTATATGTGGCGTTGTTGTTTGGTTTGTCGTATTGTGTCATGTATGTGTTGTGTGGCTTTGATAGGTTGGGTGGTTTATGTGGCATTGTTGTCAGGTTTGTCGTGTGTGTGTTGCGTATGTGTTGTGTGTAGCTGTGATAGGTCTGGATGGTATATGTGTTGTTGTTGTTGGGTTTGTTGTGTTTGTTGTTTATGTGTTGTGTGGCTGTGATAGGTCATGGTTTATGTGGTGTTGTTGTTGGGTTTGTTGTGTGTGTTGCACATGTGTTGTGTGGTTTTGACAGGTTGGGTGGTATATGTGGCGTTGTTGTTGGGTTTTTGTCGTGCGTGTGTTGCGTATGTGTTGTGTGGCTGTGATAGGTCTGGATGGTATATGTGTTGTTGTTGTTGGGTTTGTTGTGTGTGTTGCGCATGTGTTGTGTGGGCTGTGTAGCCCTGAACAAAGTATGTAGACAGTCTCATTTTATGTCTATCTCTCTCGTTCTCTCGTTCTCTCCCTCGCTCTAAGATGCGATTGCGTTCATGGATACCCGCGGCATCGTAATAGCAACAAACAAACTTTGCACATAGAGAAACCACATAACACTCGCGTTAGAATAAACTTTAATCCATCCACCCCTCTCCCCATATAACACTCCCATTGGAATATATCATAAACCATCCACACCTCTCCCCACAACACTCCAATTGGAATAATCCATGAAACATCCACCCCTCTCCCCACAAAACACTCCCATTGGAATAAACCATAAACCATCCACCCCTCTCCCCACGTAACAATCCCATTGGAATAAACCATAAACCATCTACCCCTCTTCGCCCTGTCAGGTGGTCAAGCTGTCCAGTCCGGTGTTCAACTACCCGCGCACCACACGGCTGTACCGGCTGTTAAAGAGCGACCAGTCCCTTCCGTATAAAAAAGGGTCCCTTCAGTTGTTTGTTACGGGCTATGAGGACGCCAAGAAGGTCCTCGGGCGGGTCAACGCACCGGACTACCGTGACCACGAGGTCAAGCGTGAGTTTGATATGCTGTTCGAGCGGATGGTGGTGTTGGACTACATCACCAGAAATACAGGTGTGTGTAAACCCTAAACCCTAAACCCTAAGCCCTAAACCTTAAACCCTGTGAGTGGTAGGGCGGCCGGACGCTTAGCAAGTGGCATCTGGCAGGAGTCTTATCATGCTGAGAGAGTGGTGCAAGTAGCACTTGGATGGCCCGTGCGAATGCCCAAGACATTATTCGAGTGACCGCTACGTTATCGCACTGAATCGCACCACAGCCTCAGCTACAATGTCACTGAATCGCACCACAGCCTCAGCTACAATGTATTGATAATATGATGCGCATCATAACATGCGTATGTGTACGCACATAGTTCACCATGGGGTATATCTTTATATGCACATGCATAGTTCCCCATCAGATTGTTCATACGTCTCATCAGCCACGGTGTATTACTAAATAATGTGCATATAATATGCGTATGTGTTCGTACGTAGTTCCCCGTGAGTTATATCTTTATATGCACATGCACTGTTCCTCATCAGATTGTTCATCCCATGCACTCGCTCACTCACTCGCGTGCGCAACTGTTGTCACAGACCGCAACGACGACAATTGGCTCATCAAAACACTCAACGACGGCGGCAGCAATGCACCCGAGAGTGACTTAGGAGTGGATCTGTGCACCGGCATATTCCCTGTCACCACCAACCCCCACACCAGCACACGCGCACAAGCCTCGCCCAACCAGATGCCAAACAATGCAAATAGTAGCGGTAGTAGCCCGCCCAGCTCTACCAACACCTCTCGCCAGCTGGGACGGTCCAGTCTCAGCGGGTCACTCAACGTGAACGGCCCAGTGGCGTATCATAGGAGGAGCCCGAGTGCGCAGGAGACCAGCATCAGTGCACCAGAGCCACTGGGCAGTAGTAATCTAGGCCAGGGGATTGGTGGGCAAAGCTTGTATACAGGTAGTAATACGAGTAATAGAGGGAGTGGGCTAGAGCTCCATGCCATACAGCGTAGTACCGAACTGCCCGAGTGCCACCGCGTGAAGTTGGCTGCGATAGATAACGGATTGTCCTTCCCCTTTAAGCACCCGGACTCGTGGCGCACTTGTATGTATCTATGTCCATGCGTATATATATATATATATATATATGTGTGTGTGTGTGTATATATACTTATGTATTTATATGTTATATGTATGCATGTATGTATGTATATATATATATATATATATATATATATATATATATATATATATATATATATATATATATATATATATAAATGTGTGTGTGTATACATATGTGTATGTATGGTCTTGATAGCTGAACTTTCATGTTATATGTGCGGGTTGCAAGTATAGTTTCGACGCACGCATGGTGTGATAGTAAAAAGACATGCATTCATACGCATTGAACAAACAAAAAAAAATACCTGTTACGCATACAGCATAGCGTGTATACTACTGTAAGGCTTACACTACCGTAGCTGCAGCTAAATCCTGTCGCTCCTGTGTCTCGTACATTGCCTCACCTACAGATCCCTATCATTGGATTTGGCTTCCGCAAGCGAAGAAGCGCTTCTCAGATGAGATTTGCAATTACCTGCTCCCGCTACTAACGGATGAGGTGTGTGATGTCGTCTCGAGCAATAGGTGTTGAGCTGGTTCCTGTGTATATAGTGTACTAGTCAAATTGTCCTGCGAGAGTGTGATTAGTAAGTGTCGGGGTAGGACAAAGTGTGACTCGTGGTGTGACGGCCATAGGCGAGGATGTGGTGGTGTACGGGTTTTGGGTTTTACCTGTTGCAGTGTGAACTCTCTGCGAGTTTGCCGTGTGTGATTCTGTGCGAATACTCAGTCCTACACAATTTTTGCACCGAAGCAATACGTGCACACACAGAACAATCCCTATACCAACCTACACATACGAACGATTCGATCACCTTTATCATGGACCATGTCTGTGGACTCTGATTTGACACAATATCCGCTCCACACAGGTATATGTGGAGGAATTGATCGAAGAAATGTACCAAGTATTTAAGCAGGATTCGGGTTTCAGCAAAAGCCTTTTCAAGCGCCAAGCGGCAGTCATGAGGGGGCAAATACTAAATTTAACTAAGGCCATGAACGAACGATCCACGCCCATCCAACTGGTGAAGGTAAGCTCGCTCGAGAAGTATCCCATTAAACGAGTTTCAGTATATATACAGCATATGTACAAAACGTTTCATGGGTGTGCTGTGTGTGTATGTCTATGGTGAGTATTTATCTGTGCAATCTGCTCTGCAGGAGGAAATTTAAGTACAGGTGGTTGTTGCTAAGGCTGTATCAGAATCCAATCACACGGCGAGTATCGGCATCGCAGTTATGTTGCGTTGTGATGCATGGCTTTCTACGGTTCATGGCTCTACAACTAATACGCAGGAGTGCTTTTTTTTAACTACAAAGATGCACATTTAGTGAGGCCATAGTGTGCTGGAACTTTGATTATACACCTCAGGTCGCAAGATATATGTACCGAACTTCAACTTGCCTTTATAAGAAACTCTCCTTTTTTTTATTCCCAGATGACTTCGTGTGTGATAAAGAAAAAGGGTCAATCGAAATTTCAGCAATTTCGCAGCCGGTTACCCTGGTTTTCTAATTGGTAGTAACGAAGCATATAAATAGTATAAATAAAGTAATTCTCGGATTACCTCAACCCAATCGCACTCGTTCGGCTGGCTGAACATCTCAGATTCCGACTGCGGAGCTATCCGCATCTTCCAATCGGAACTACACATATATTGTAGGGAAGCGCTACTACTCACCGAAGCTATCAATGACCCTATTTTATAACAATGCAAGATGCTGCCGCAATTATTGACCTAACAACAGTGATGCTGTACCCGCGCATTGAGAGGACGGGTGAACCTCATAGCCCGTAGTACTGATAGTCGGTACAATGCTGTCAACCCAAGTCGTGGCCAAGTCTGTATTCTAGACTAGCATGCAATATATCATTTGTGATACGCGTTCCCTTATTTACCATTTGTCGTAATTGCGGCGTTGCGAGTTCCGTTCGACCGCCGCAAGCCGTAATATCCACGTGCTTCTGGAGCCTACCATATTCGCCACCCCTGTTGATTTTGGAGGAATTACTGAATTTATGGAGTGAAAATATGCGTGTCCAGACAACATCCCAAAATTATCTTTGGGCAGCAGATGCCGTTAAGGTATGTACTATCTCCGCATGTTAGGAGAGTCACTTGCAACAGACGTCTGGTTTCATTCATTCGCAGAACCGTTGTTACACAATACACACAGTTACAGTTGTGTTAAATCAATTACCGATCAATCGAGATCATCTGCATGTGCCACCCAGATATCAGGCAAGTGTATATCTAGCTCAGCAACAAGTTTGTTGTCACCTTTTGTTTGGTATAGTTGTGTGTGCACCATTCATGAGTAGAAGTTTAACGTATTCAGAAACGGGCAATCTAGTTGAGTACATACAACACAGCTTATACTCCGCCATGCCGTATATGTTTATACAGGTTGTAGAGAACCTGTCTATATACATAAAGGTTTACAACCGACTTCTCGAATTTCGGTGACGATTGAAAACACGAACACAAACACTGCCTTTGCAACAACCGGTGCTCCGTGTTTGAAGGTGCTAATGCGTGGATAAGAATGGGACTGTGCGGGATATCACGTAGTACGTATTGCAGCAACTGCAACTGATAAAAATATTCGTTCATAAAGAACCTGGAACGTATTGCACTGCTGTCTTTAACGAGATGTTACAATATCACAATACAAGAAATCGATCAACAAGCTACGTTGATCATGCATCGGCAACTACAGAGATGCATCACAAAGACAAGCACGACAAACAAACTGACATTGGCCAAAACTTCAGTCAACAAAGAAACGTCTGTTTATACACGTGAAATGGTATATGCATATAACATCTCATACACTACCTTATGCATAGGAACGTCAAATGACCTATCCGCGGACGAGTGCTGTCTTGGACTTCTAGTCTTTTCCTGAGACCTGGGGCAACGAGGCAATACAATGTAAAAACCAATACTCACTCGATTGGTCAGAGACATATTTTGTTGATGTGGTAAACGCGAAAGTCATATCGGAATTTCTAGTATATGAAGTGTCTAATTTAAATCTTAGACGGCTATGGAAATGAACTGTTCTTGTCCCAATAGTTAAGGCGTTATTTTGTAGATTCATATAAAACGGATGCAAAGCAGTATGATTTTTAGTGCGTATTAAAACTTGAACTCAAAGTTCTAGTATTGTTAAAAAAATTGAGCTTTAGTATTGTAAATACAAAAGACAGGCCGCACAATGAACAAGCTTATCTGTGTGCTGGGCAGCTTGAGCTGTGTTAGTGTTGCATTTACCACGCAAATACCGGTTGACTCTCTACTACCTTTCAATTCGAATGTGATACTCACTCCGGAGCTTCACACCTACCAAATTCATCAAGCGATACCAGGCGCGACTGTCAAGACATCGAAAGAAATTTCAATGCAAACTTTGGGTACTTTCAGTTCTACTTCGACCGATCTGCCTGCCACCCTCAGCCTTTTTAATCACACGTCACAACAAGTTAAAAAGGTGCGATTGAGTGAACTAGACATCAATATAACAATGCTCGTTCCAGAAATGAATAACATAGGCGGCACATTCCGCAGTATTTATACCAATTCTTCGGATTCTGAATCCTCCGTATACGAACAGGCCGGCCAGATCTACTGCGTTTACAAGACTCCAACCGTGAAGACACACAAGATACAAGACAAAACAGGTGATGGAACACTTTTCGCCACAGCGACAGAGGTTGTGACGACCACCAGCT
Organism: Sphaeroforma sirkka; assembly: GCA_001586965.3. Classification (NCBI taxonomy): domain Eukaryota; class Ichthyosporea; order Ichthyophonida; genus Sphaeroforma; species Sphaeroforma sirkka. The sequence goes on along the minus strand of LUCW03001959.1, from coordinate 42,949 downwards.
GCATCCTGATAACTACGTTCACGAAAATCGATTCTGCTGGCGAGTATGGGGACTATCGGATACCTATGAACGCACCGATTACGTTGAAGTACAGCACTATAACTACCAAGAATGGGCCGAGTATTGTCGAAAGCACCAGTGTGTTCGTATCAATCACCACCCACAGCGGCGGCTCAACTGATATTGTAAGACCGAAAGGATCCCATAGGCTCTACGACAACGTCATGCTCTCCCGAATCTCTGTTTTGCCCGGTACAACGAATAATTGATTGTGCCTTTGTTCTGACGGGTCTATATGTTCACACAAACATGTTTCTGAAGCTACCTGTGTGAACATGTACTACACATAATGTGCGCATAGTGGTCAATCACATGCTCTGAACCTGCCTCCAGTAATGTGAAAACACTCGAAAGAAGTTTACCGCCCACAACTATTGTAGCAGCAACATGAATCAACAATTCATGAAAAGAAATCGTAAACGTACGGTAGCAGGCTGGAACAAAAGATACACTCGCGTAACAAATGAAACGGTACTATCCAGACGTGTTATAGATTCGTCACGACCATAGCGTACCCGCACACTTGGCACGCTTGTACAGTTCCTCGCGAACATCGCATCTTCCCATTGATTGCCCTATTGATTCGAACCACAAGAATACACTCCAAATATTCTATTGGAGGTGGGTAATGGCTTATACATTGATCTAAGTAACAAACACGTCAGTGTCGAGAGCAATGAGACAAGGTCCTGATCTCTCATCTGATCTCACCTGTTCGGTACTGTTTTGGCACTATTATGTACTCTACGAGTCAACAGCATTCGATGATAAGTCACAAGACTCAACTGATTAAGTATGTACTTTAATAGGTACTCACAATGTATCAGTCTATCATCAATTAGTGCACTTGCAACGTGAACCTCGCTTGTTTCGGATTGTGAGCCGCGGCAATGATCAACCGTCTCTTAAAATACAAAAACGGATCGATCCAGCTGATAGCTGTCGAGTCGTTGTACCAAATGATCCTATACGTTCTGTAACCAACAGTTTTTGAGCCGCTCGCATGAGGTATAGATAGGAATAGAAAAGTAATAAAATCCACACGTCTGGGTTGCAGAAGTCCCTCTTTGTAGGCGAAACTCGTACTCTTTTAATTGCTTTTAGGCAAATTCTAACTAATAATTAAAACACTCGGAAGGTGAAACATATGTAACCTAGTGCACGATATCAACCTTTCAAAACTCCACACACGGCGAGAGTACTAATCCGGTGTAAATACCACCCCCAAGCCCTGGTGGTAGGTCCAACTAGCATATACTTCCGTCACTCGTCAGTTATACACTCAGCGCAGACCACCGTACATCAACTGCCAATCCCAACTGTAGCACTCTGGGTGGCCGTAGTGAGGCGTTTTGAGACTAATATCATCTCCTTCCACCCAGCAGTACGACGGCTTCTCGTCGTCTGTGGGGCCGGCGCGTGCCCAGGCCAGCGGAACGGTGTAGTCCATCAGAGATGTATAAGAAGTGATTTTGGCGTCGATACCCCCGTATGCTCGGCGTTCTTTGCCTGAATGGTGAGTGGGTGGCTTGATGAGTACTATATATAGTGGCGTGCGAGGATGTGGTGTGGGGTTGTACCCTTATAAATTCGTACGGATGAGGAAATATGCGGTTCGATAAGTATCGGGAAAACACTGGTATATTTGTACGAGAAGAAGCACACTCGCATGTATGCAGCAATATCGAACACGCACCTCTACATCGCACTCTATGCTCGCTGGTAACTATGAAGGGTGCCACGTTTGCCTACACAGGCGTGTCAATGATACCTACACTGACCGCACGTTTAATGCAAATAGTATATATATGGCCCTCATACGACCACTTGTCGAGAGGTGTAAATGGGTACCATCCCATTGAAGGGAGCGTGTCTGCACTCTATGGCTGGACAGGCACGCCTCAATGCACCCACCACTCCCCGCACCACCTATTTATTAAAATCTATAACCGAGCTCACTTCGGATAAGTGCAAAGAGACGAACGCATAGTATAGCATAGCACAAACCATTCCAGTACGATACACTACATCAACTACATACCCACTACTAGATCGTCTCTCGCACAGATACCATTCGCCGCAGTCAGGGATGAGGTATCGCTTGCCGGCAGTTCGGTACTCAGTTGACCCAAGAAGCGAGCACCAGCAGACACCGCTGACACGAACGATTGTAGCGGCGAGTCTTGACGTTCCGCAGAGTCAACTACTTTCCGTCCCAGGTCATTCCATCCCATGACAAACGCCTGAGGTTTGGTTTTGGGTGATGTTGCATTGAGCGTTGAGTGTATTGGAAAGAGCTTTGTTGTTGGGATACCTGTGCTCGGGCTAGACGATACGAGACACGCAGCGAATGGGAGAATAATGCGATACGAGCGTGTCTATTGAGTTTCTTTGTTCCCCACGGAGTCGAATAGGTTCCAGCCCAGCCGAATACGTATAATGGTCTGGCCGTATGTACACATGCACACACGCGTACAGAGACAAGCACGAGACTTGCACACTAAGTATATACCAAGACGATGATTCTGCACACGGGTACTATAGGGCCTCAGCCGACGCAGTGAACTCGCACTAAGCATATGCATACACAGACAGTATACACACAAATTCACACACTGAGAACACTTTACACATGCGCCCAAGCCTAATTTCGAATTATACACAGTTCAACAGATGGAACTAGACACCCACTTTAAAAGCCAAAACACAAAAGCTGTACATGGTCACCCAAAATGTGCACACAACCCCCTCCAACCCCGCTTCATAAGTCATAAGTAGTGCCCCAACACATTCGCAGCCATGCACATCAGACCCAAGTACCATATCAGTTGTGTTGGCCACAACATCCCAGAGCTTGCCAAACACCACCGCTCGCGGGCAGGTATCGTAGTGGAAGGTCTCCGGCTTCTTAGACTTCTTAGAGGCGTCTCCGTAGCCCATAATGTGCCACACGTCCTTGCTGTACGGCTGGTTGTAGCTCGCAAAGTACCCCTCTCGCACGACCTTCTGGGTGAGATCTTGGGTGATGATCCGCACGGGCGTCTGTTCGACCAGATAGAAGAAGCCCTTCTCCGGGACTTGGTACGCGTGCCATTTGCTCAGGTCAATTACCAGCCATTGGTTGTTGTATGTACCGCTGTTGTACTTGGAGAAGAGCTCCACCCACGTCTCCCCGTCGTTGCTGAGCGCATTCGCGACCACCACTCGGATCCACGAGAAAACAGTATGCTCGTTCTGCACAAGCACACTCTTGTCATACGCTGTGATGCTCGTCTCCGTGACCACGAGGTTAGCCAAGCCCTTGATGGTGTAGAAGTCGTCTACGCTGCTGATATAGCCTGGCATGGAAGAGTAGTGCACCCGCGTGCGGGTGGTGATGGCAGGACCTTCGGCGTCCTCGAATACGGTAACAGGCAAGGAGGTGTGCTTGTATATGCGGGGATATGCATTGCTGTATGTGTCCCAGGTATCGTGGCCCTGTACAAACCACGGCGACAATGTATGAGATCGACGGATCAAAGCAAGTACGTAGCGCCGAACATTAAACACCCGAGAACCACAAGTGGTTGCTAGTTGGCCTGTAAACTCCATCGTATAATCAGTAGGTAGCTACCTACCTCGGTGCGGGCAGTCTAAAGCCCAACAGGAAAACAAGAAGACACCAGTGGTTATTCACAGCCACCACTAGCACTAAAGTGGTAGGACCACACCAGGACCACACCAGCACCGCAATAACAACACATCCACCCAACACACCCAATCTCCATCTGACCCACATGCATCACCATGCGACATGGGGTACGTGTACTAGCACTACGGCAGACCCTCTACGCCTTACTTACTGAGTTGTAGTCATACACTTGTACGCCTTACTCACGGAGTTGTAGTTATATACTTGTACGCCTTACTTACTGAGTTGTAGTTATATACTTCTACGCCCTACTGAGTTGTAGTTGTATACTTCTACGCCTTACATACTGAGTTGTAGTCTTGCTTACTGAGTTGTAGTTGTATACTTCTACGCCTTACGCACTCAGTTGTAGTTATATACTGTGCACCGTGTTACAGCACTGTGTGCACACCATGCATGGCACATTGGATGTAAGGTCGAGCTAATCGAGAAACTATCTATACCTATAAGCACACGCTACGGATTACCACGTGTTTAAGGCGCGTCCCTATATCAATGGCATTTGCATATGTTCATCCATAAATCACTGGCTTAGATCCACGCATGTACCACGGCATCTCACGCCTCCACACGCCTCCACACGCACACAGCAGTCGAACAACATTGCGTGAGCACAAACTCACGGACAGTGCTACACACAACAACAACGGTACCCCAAGCCACATGCAACCGACCACATACCACGTAGAAGTCGCTTAGATCATCCAGCACACGCAGCAACGCCGAGCAATGTGTGGGCCGGGCGGCATCGACATCCTCCTCTGGCTCGTCCACTCTGCTTGCCGTACTGTCCCCTACACCCGCCGCAACTTCGCTTTCCCATTCTTCGTTAGCCTTCTCCGCGTCGGCCTCGTTTTTTAAAGCGTCCTTGAGATCCAGCAGATCTCCGTTCATGTTGAGCAGCCGGAAATCCAGCTCAGTCATGCGACCGAACTTCTCGGAGCAGGCGCGGTTGTATCCATCTACCATACCATCAAGTTGGCTGTAGAATAGATGAACCTCGTGTCATCAAATGGTGCTCAGGTTGTGATAATACAGGTTCGATATACAATACACACTATACACAAGTATGTACACATAATAAGGTAATCGTGCATATATGCACACACTGAGTGCAACATAGGCCACAAGGCGACATACCGGTAGATAGACCCCACGTGCCTCCAATAACTGTTGTGGTTGGCGCGTTCCTTGACCTCATTTCTCACCCACTGGTCATTCTTGTTCATGAACTTAACCAGGCGGTTGCTCGGAGGCTTGCCCTTCAAACGTGTTGTTGTAGTAGTTCTTGAAGAAAACACCTACACAAGGTTGAATACGCAATCCTTAGCAGTGTGCTTACGTGGGAGCCGCCGACACTATATACATATATATATATATATATATATATATATATGTGTGTGTGTGTGTGTGTGTGTGTGTGTGTGTGTGTGTGTGTGTGTGTGTGTGTGTGATGAGTGAGTGAGTGTGAGTGTGTGTGTGTGTGTGTGTGTGTGTGTGTGTATACATATACATATATATATATATATGTGTGTGCGTGTGTGTGTGTGTGTGTGTGTGTGTGTGTGTGTGTGCGTGTGTGTGTGTGTGTATGCGTACGTGTGTGCGCAACGTGTGTGTAACGCGCGTGCGCATTGCGCGTGCGTGCGTGTGTGTGTGCATTACGTTACGCATATGTATATGTATATGTATGTATATGTATATGTATATATGTATATGTCTATATATATGTATCTGTCAATATTATATATATATATATATATATATATATATATATATATATATATATATATATATATATATATTATATATATCAATCAATATCAATATATATATATATATATATATCTCCCGTGTGTGTGATGTGTGCGTGTAGTATGTATGTATATGTACATATATATAAATGTATATATATATATATGTGTGTGGTGGGGGGGGTATGTATATGTATGTATGTATGTACGTACATGTATGTATGCATATGAATGTAATGTATGCATGCATGCATGTATGTATGTATGTATGTGTGTGTGTGTTTGTGTGTGTGTGTGTGCGTGTGTGTGTGTGTGTGTGTTGTGTGTCTGTGTTTGTGTGTGTGTGTGTATGTGTGTATTTATGTATATGTCTATGTATATGTATATGCATACAGCACACATACCTATGTATTCACAGCTGAGATGCCCCTCCAGGTACCCTGCTGCGTAAAACACATCGCTCTGCTGTACCCAACTTAACGGTGTGCCCTCGTCAAACAAGCTTTCAATAGATAAACGTCCCCATCCAGTTTCCTTGGCACTGTCCTCGAACTCCCCCAGAACCAATGCACGTGGGTCGTCACGAGCTCTTGCAGCAGACTTCTCCGCTAAGTAGAAGTCATGGGTAGTAGGGTGTTTATATACCACGGACACAACTTTGTCCTCGTCTAACGCCGCATCTGATTTTTTTCGAAACTGCTTAGGTATGTGAAAATAGGCATCGTTGTCTGCCCTGAAACGCTCAATGGACTTCTGTGAGGGAACATCGTTGTCTTGTGTGTGCAGATGTACGCCTGCACATGCGTGTACTAGTAGCAGTGCTGCCGCTAAGCCCGCAGATCTGTGTGATAACATACCTCTCAGCAATGGTATGTACAGTTATGTACAGTTACTGTAACAATGTGGTGAATTCCCAATTGGGGGTGGTGTGAACACAGGACACTCGTGAACGACCGACCATATAATAATAGTTTTAAGTATAAAAATATTAAATGTGACCACCAATATACTAAACATAGGTAGCAGCTGGTCAAAGGCACTGGCCATACACTCTGGGCACCTGGTCAGAAGGCCGGAAGCCCTCAGAAACCTTAAACCATAGCCTCTATTTTTCCGTGTTTTTTCAGGGGGCTGTGCATGGCCTTCTAAAGAGCAACACATAAACCCTGCCCAGATATTTATGTTTCCGAAGGCCGGTACTTTATATCAGTTCGCTACGTCCGCCTATCCACACGATCTGACCGTGTTTTTACTTTTTCTCTATATACCTAAAAACACAGGTGTGTACACGTGTGTTTGTATGTGCGTGTGAGAATGAGCCTGCATGTGTCTGTATGTATGTATATGTGTGTGTCTGTGTGTATGTGTATGTGAGAGAGAGAGAGTGTGTGTGTGTGTGTGCGTGTGTGTGTGTATGTGTCTTTGAATATATGTGGTGCTCTTTTGCCACACATTTATATTCCATATACATGTTTTTACATATTTCATCTGCATATACTCATATACTCGTTAACTTATACGCTAATGCTATAATATATATATATATATATATATATATATATATATATATATATATATATATATATATATATATATATATATATATATATATATATATATATATATATATATATATATATATATATATATATATATAATATATATATATATATATATATATATATGCATATGCATATGCATATGTATATGTTTATGTGTGTGTTTTTTTGTGTGAACGTATTAATATTTATTTATGAAACCGCATATATAAATAAATTATGTGTGTGTGTGTGTGTGTGTGTGTTATGTATGTATATTTATATATATATATATATATATATATATATATATATATATATATATATATATATATATATATATATATATATATCTGTATATGTGTGTTTGTATTTATGTATTTATGTATTTGTATATGCATAAATATATATATATTGTGTGTGTGTGTGTTTGTGTGTGTGTGTATATGTGTATACCTATTTTAAAATCCACATCGTAACATTGTCCTTTTAGTCGAATGCTTTCTATGCTAATTTTTTTTTGACTTGTCTGGATACTGCTTGTCTGTATTGCGTAGTTGGATTCGTGACAACGGTGTTTCGTATAACAAGCAAAAAAATAAAGATTATTTGATCATAGTAAGTTCTCCTTAACTAGGCCTATTTGTGATCACGGAAACGGTTCTCTCCTCCTACGTGGCGTTCACGTGAACGATATAAGTAGCGGCCTTTCTTGGTTCCTGGGTACGTAGTAGGCAACCATCTGTATGTGAGAAGTTGTTGGTTTAATACAGCGCTTGTTGATACGTATGTAAAAGCCCACCATGCAACAAGATGTATCTAGTTGCTTGCTAGATTTGATTCGCACCAATGTGTGAAATCTTGAATGGGTGCTAAAGTTTGATAGCTCTGTTGTCGCCGACAGATACAACGCAATACCAACCCGAAGTCAATTTGTGGGAAGCTTTGCGTCAAGTGTGATGTGGATGGAGGACATTTGTGCCACGAATATACATATCGTATAGTATGATGGAGATTATATTGGATGTGGTGTACTTGACATGTGCGGGGGAGACTGTTAGCAGATTTGCCGTGTAAATTAGAGACTCTGAGGGCTGTACTACGCAGATGATATTGAGACTTTATATTGAAACGCGCTATACGAGTATAAATATACCTAGCATTCAAGAGTCATCGGGGCACCAGGCTTTGCCGTCCACAGCACATTCTCTTCTAACACCTCTCGGGTGTTCGTTTTCCAGGACAGCGATAGTTTTGGTATCACCTCTCAACTATCGGGGCGGGAACAGAGTGTCCACATCTTGAGTCACATTGACTGACTTTGGGGACACTTTATATACACGCTCCATACGTTCATGCACAAGCATGCCCGTGTGGAAAATTTGGCGCTTTGTTATCAATCCGTTTCATCTGATTATGAACGTGTTTAAGTCCAAGGTTTTTGCGTTAATGTGATATAAAACACGGAACCATTAGGCTAGCATATGCTGAAAAGAAAGCGATTCATAGCACCGTGCGGATCAAACAGATGTCTTTGGATTTATAGTATATCGAGTAACTCACGAGAGTATCAGTACCCCAATATAAAGACTGTACCACTATTTATCGCCTCTAATCCTATGTACGACAAGTCAATGTTAATGAGCGAACATGTATGCTAAGATGTTTTGATCGACAACCTTTATCCTGGTTGTATTAGAGTGATTCTGGGAGAGGATAAGTTTGCTGTATGATTGAACGACAACCTTTTTGGACGTGACTGTGCGAAGGCGAAGTATGATTTATGTTTGAACGTTGACCTGTGTCCTGATTCCAATAAATGAGATTCTGACAGAACAAGTGTGCTATTTAATGGAATGATATCCTGGTTGGTACCGGTTGCTTTGAACGTGACATGAGAGAATAGTTATTATATATTTTAGCAGCCTTTTCCCCGGCTGAATCTAACGTGCCGCATCGCGCATCGATTTGGGATTTGGATGTTCAGTTGCTACTGGACTGTCTGGGGTGGTGGTCAAGACGTCGCTTAGAGCACTTCTTGGAAGAGACCTACAATACAGTTGGAACACTTATTTATTAGAAGTTAGATCCCTCACCCCGTAATAAATCAACAATTTATTTTTTTGATTAAAATACCCCCGAAAAAATTGGACCGGTCAGACCCTTCTCTCTTGTTGTGGTTGTGTGTGTTGTGTCTCGTTGAGTGATTTTTTTCTATAAAATCATTCGAAAATAACTGGTTGAGACTTGGGCGGCAATCGGCATTCAACCGCGAAGTTTCTTGTGTTTAAGAATATTTATATAATCATAGTTTGTACTGTTTATGTACCATAGTATATAGACAATATGTCTAAGTATATGTATGCAATAGATACCTTACTACCACACATCTCTACTGACCGACCTGCTAGTTAGACTCGAACTTCGCGATTCTACAAGGTGTGTGTAACAACCAATTTGGTATTGAATTGCGTGACTATACCGTGACTAGCAGGATTACGATACCAAGGCTGCTCTGTGAGTTAGTCTAGTATACAGATTGTATATGTGTGCACGAACCATTACTCTGTCGGTATTTTTTCAACCACGCTTTCAGTGATATACATATATATATATATATATATATATACTCATAGATTCATATATTGAGGTACATATCTATGAATATATATACTTATATATGTCTGTGTCTGTGTCTGTGTATATGTGTGTTTGTGTGTTTATGCTTTACTAATCTATGCATATACATATTTGAAGATAAAAATATGGTCATCAATATATATATAATTTATATCCATATATATATATATATATGTGTGTGTGTGTGTGTGTGTGTTGTGTGTACACGTGTATGTATTTTGTATGTATGTATTTAAGTATGCTATTTTACACCCTATTTCTATAGAAATCTATACGTATTGTACAGCTGCTGATATGTTGGTGATATCGTTGTTATTGTCGTTCATTGTATATATAAACGTAGTCACACAATATGTATATATGTATATATATATATATGTGTGTGTGTGTATATATATATAAATATATATATATATATATTGAATATATACAAATATGTGTATTGTTACACGCATATGTGTATATATTCACATTTGTATAAGCTACATCCTCTGTTTACCTTCATAAATTGTAAGAAACTGTAAACCTGTTTGACATTATGCTTTGCTTTTCAAAAACAATTACATATGCGGCTGATTCATGATCATTTTGATAACTACTACGCATGTGCGTTCGCCTATCCGCACTTCAACGTTTCAATTAGTGAAGAATGTATGCTTCCCTGTATGTTAACGTAACAATTCTATATGGAAATTTCCACATACATGTGCGCTTGTTTCCACACAAAACAAATCGTTGAACACGCCCTATTTTTTGTATGTATTGAATTGTATGTATATGTTATCCGCTTATAGTATCGGGATTTATATGATCTCTACCTGCTATCAAATGTAAACATGTCTATAGGATATCACTTCTCAAACTGGCATGGAAAGTCAAAAACAACACCTATTTGCAGGTATATCTGAGTAGCCGCATGACTGGGTCTTGCCATTGTATTGTCAACCTTTCAAAACAGCGTCCTTCCCGCCGACTAACATTTTCTACGATGGCATTGTCTTGTTTATATCAACAGCCCTCGCTTCAATTCAAGCACAGCCGTCACAGCCTGTCAGCAAAAGCAATCCGGAGTGGTAACCAGCATTGTCACAGGTGCAATATAGCTCTATAGCGCCCCAAAGGTCACGGGTGCAATATAGCCCTAAATTGCCCCAAAGGTCACACTCCCAAGCCTTGCACTCCCAGTTTCGCTGGCATGAAGCCGTTCGGCTGTTGGGCATAGTCTGCGGATCAAGCCAGGCTTAGTGCTCACGGGGTATGGGGGGCTCCGGAGTGGACTGTCCAATCTGCCTCGATGATCCTGGGCTGCAATGGGGGGGTCTGCGGGGGTGTTTGCACAAGTTCTGTCTCCTCTGTATCGAGACCTGGGCGGAGAGTAGTACCGCGTGCCCTATGTGCCGGACACCTTTCGAACATATCGATGTGTATGGTGGTCGGGTCGACCAGAGATCGTTACTGCGTACTATACATGTGCAACAGAAGCAGTTCGCCGCCGACCCCGAAGCCGATGACTTAGCTGAACACGGTATGTGACTGGTGTTGTTATTGTGAGGCAGCTATTGGTGAGGCTATGTTACCACTGTTTGTCAAACGGCCACTTGCGTATGCCGAGAGTGTTGTCTGTGAGTGAGTTGAGTGTCACCCCTTTTTCTTTCATACGTAACTATGCTTTGTGATGCGTTTTGTACCTCCCCAGTGCACGAGTGTATCGCCGTATTTGAGATGGCTTCGCCTCGCGTACACGTGGCGTGCTCCTCACTACCACCATATTCAAATCAGTGTATCTACCGTACCCAGTCTGATGTGTCCCGTTCCAAACTGATTCGACCTGACTACCCTTACAGTGCGAAATGCGGCGTGCGAAGTCTGCCGGTCGAGCGAGAATGAAGCCGAACTTCTGCTGTGCGATGGAGTCCTCGCGGACGGTAGCATGTGCCCCAGGGCTTTTCATATGCTCTGCGCAGGCCTGGACGATTTACCCCCAATGGAGGTAGAGTGGTTCTGTCCCAATTGTGTGGCCAGGTTGTCGAGAGGCGGTCCCCGTCCGGCATATGAGGACAGCCCCGTCTCCAATGAAGGTCCGAGGCATGAGTTCCGGTCGGCTGTCCGGGAGAGTCGCGATGAGACTCTGGATAGGAATGGATACGTCAATGACGGCTGGATGGTGAGTGACGACGAGGTGGAGTACACCTCCGGCGCCAGCGACACCGATGACGATGAAGGCAGCGGCAGTGCGACTGACTCTGAGGTGGTTAGTACCAGTGACAGTGATGACAGTACGAATGAGATCGACGAACCCAGCAATACAGATGGAGATCCACCCAGACGGGGCCTGCGCAACGGGCCTAGGGTGACGTCCACTCACTTCAGCAGCCGACCGGATAGGCCAGGGACCGCAAGTGGGCGTATTAAGACGGAGAGTGGGGTGGGGAGTGGTAGGGGTAGGGGCGTTGTTGCTTCTGATTCGGAGGACGAATCTCTGACTAGCCTCGAGTCCGAGAGGGTGGCTAGGCTTAGTGCGTTGCTGCAAGAGCGTGTGCGCAACCTTCCGCCAGAGCAGCGCAAGTCGCGGCCAAAGCCCAAACCCAAGGCACCCGTGCGTAAAACAAGGCGGAAACGCAAGGCACCAAAGAGGACTACCACGAAGAAGGGCAAAAAGGAAAGGAAGACGACGCCTAAGTCTCGTGTGATTGAAAAGAAGAGCACGCGCATTGGGTTGGATCTGCAGTCTTTTGCTCGGAGTGGATCGAACGCCAACGGGTATAGCACCACGGCTCGTGCACACCGCATGGCCAAATCGTTTGCTGAACACTCGCAGAACGCAGAAAGGGCTCTTCAAGAGCGGTTGGAGAGTGCTGCGAAGGCCGAAGAAGCTCTGAAGAATCGCCCCGTGCAGCCCAAGGGTTTCTTTGCGAGTTTAGGCACGAGTTCGTCTGGTTTGGGGCCCAGTTGTCGTGGTCAAATGGGGGGGTTGTTTGCGGGGTCTACTGCGCATGGACCGGAAGGCGACAAACACGGGGGAATGAGTGTAGGGCAATCGCCTGGTACGCCCACCAATCGCACGGCACGGAATGCCAAAGTGGTTAAGAGCACCAACGCTGTGAACCGGAAACTGGCTGAACTCAGAAAGGAAAGCCGTGGCGATGATAGTGCGACCCAGGTAGAGAAAACTGCGGTCAAGGTAGAGGAGTCTGCGGTCAAGAGGGAAAACTGGGATGGTGTTGAAGTTCGTGCGACTACCAGCAGGACTGTGAATCCGGGCCGGAATCCCGTACAACCCAAGAAAAATAGATTCGATAGTTTGGAGAAGTTTGGCTTTGTCACCAGCACCGCGAAGAGCGAGACTCAAGCTGTGCGAACATCTACGATCGATAGTAGACGTACCAGTCTTCACACAACTGCACACCCAGCCACGTCGAGTCTTGGCTCCACATCTCGGGCCAGTGCGAATAAGGATAGAACTAAAGCTGTTGTTCAACCATCATACACGTACGCACCCAGTTGGGTTACGGACACGTCGCGATACAGCGTTGAAGCATCCTATAAAGCACCTGATCGGATACCTGGTAAGACTCTGCGCTACGGCACGGCTGTCAAGAATAGTGGGCAGGACAAGACCACAACCACTGTGGATAGTGGTAAGGAAGTGAGTGCTCCGGTTGAGGGTAACAACGCGCAGTTTAAAACCTTTGCAGCGAGGAATCGAACGGATGATGTGCAGCCAGGGCACTCGCTATCTGACCAGTTGGAACGCGCATTGGAGGCACAGAAGCGACCTGCAACGACAGCAAGAATAGATACCGAAGACGAGCAGCGCCGAAAAAGGATGGAGGAGTGGATGAAAACGAAGATGCGCATGCACACGGGGGAGAAGCCTTCCGAGAAGAAAACAGACCACAATGTCAGGGCACGGAACTATAGGAGCAGTATTCTGGAAGGGGTGGACGGACACACGGTACTCTCTGGGAATCGATTCGGCACGACATCGACAAGTCCAACAGCGCCGGGGAGGGCACAGGGAGCGACACATGGTACATATGACAGTCGACGGAAGCCTGGTGGTGATAAGTCGGAGCCGTGTGTAGAGCCTATTAAGCACTCGCATAGTGAGAAGCCTGCTACGACCTTCAGGGGTTACAATAGAGGACTCGCGGGAGATATAGTTGATGCGGAAAGAAAAATCCCTGACATAAAGCAGGAGGCAAACGTAGTTGGACTGGAGCTTGATGCGGAGCCCAGCACACATCCACATGCCGATCCTAGAAGGAAACCTTGTGACGGAAAGCAACCAACGATTGATGGGAAAGTAGAGCCTTTGGCAAAGCGCTGTAGGTACACATCCCATGAGCAATCTGTATCGCCAGAGGTGTTTCCTGGTGAGGGTTATAGAAGGACTCGCATCAGTACTACAGGGGCAATTTCTGGCATCAAACAGGAGGCAAACGTTACGAAAATGGAGCTACGAGCGGAACTTGGTACACACGAGCACCGTGGACAATCTGCATCGACACGTGAAACCAAGATGGAGAAAGGTGCTGGCAATAGCCAGGAGATGTCTGGAAGTGGAAGAAGGGTAACTGATATGAAAGCGGCACCACGTACAGCGGGTCGTACACACACACGCAGTGTAAAATCTTATTCGACGAACACATGGTGTGATAATCTATTCAGTGACTGTGACTCCGGATCAGATGATAAACTCAAGAGAAAGAACAGAAACTCAGACAGTCGCGAGGCGAAGGGTCGATTTCGTGTACCCTCATCGAGCGAATCGGAGAGCGAGACTGATGTTGTCAAGCGAAAAGGGACAAAGCGGAAGCGCTTGCTTTCAGCGAGCGACAGTGATAGCGCGGATGAGAATGGGCTTGCCCAGGTCAAATGCGCAGATGTCTCTCAGGTAGGTAGTTATTTGTAGCAATTCTCTAATGTTTGGAAGACAATAAAGTCCAATCTGAGCATGTGGTGTAATGGTTTTCTGCACCCATCCGTCATTTGAAGACTTGTGCGGTATTAAATTTGATATTCAACTTGCTCTCGTACCGTCTTGCATGATGGCTTTTGGCATAAATCGCATCTGACACCTGTCACCATCTCTATAGCAGAGTTTTCGTGCTCAATCACAAAAGTGGCTGCAGATCCAAGCCGTGGTGTCACTTGTAGTTACTCATATGTGGGTAATACGGGGCAAAAAGATCGCAAATACGGTTCATGTTCAAAACTGTTGTCCTTTTCCTGATTTTATGATTCTCACTCACTTTAACATTCAACCCTCTAGGCCACGGATTCCGATAAATGCCACACGCGCAGATCAACCGATAACCTGCACGATGCTGACACATATGCTTACGGGAAGAAGGAAAAGACATCTTTTTTGCCCAAATCAACCGCTGCACCCCCTAGCAGCAGTAACTCGAATACCGAGCGGGCCACCAAGTCGGAGATTTCCTCGATTTCGAACACGAGGGTAGTTATTGACTTGTCAGGAGATAGTGATGAATGCGCACAGCCTTCATCGATAGTTAAAAAGGAGGGAGTTCCACGCACAGGTGCTACACTGCATGATAAGACACGAGAACAGAGGCGGGCATCCCTTGTTCAAGGCTCGAAGTCTAAGCCAACGACAGCACGCCCAAAAACATCTTTGGCGCTTTTTGATACCTCCAATGATTCACGGTCAAAGTCACCAGTAGACTGTCAGGACTGTGAGAACAATTGTAGCTCGCGTAGAGGCGTGTCCGTATGTAATCATAAAACTATTGGCAAAGGTTTAAATGGTGCAAATAAAGAGCTATCGTCAGGTAGAGCAGCTCTGAGGAAATTGAACATCATCAGGGGCCTAAAGGAACAGATACGATTCGGTGTGAGTTCTGGAACTGCAAAGAGTAGCGGATTAGACTGTGCACGTGCACATGCCTCTATGCAAACAGACAATCAGAAATCAGATGCGAATGATCCGTATGCGAATAAGTACTTCGCGCACAACCGCATGGCGACGCCGCCACCCAGACTTAATAGGTTTCGCCTTCAGCGAAAGTGAGCACACTCACATGCTAAATTAAATAAATCACAGTATACTTAACCAGCCTTGAACTTAAATGTGTTCGTGGCTTCTTTTATTAGTCTAATTAGTTTTAGTTCTTTGAGCTCGCGCACACAAAACTGATGTGGTGATGAATGTATTGATATCAGGTGCTGAGTACTGCAATCTGGCTTACACAAGTGTAAAAATAGAGAGACAAAGTTAATAGCTATATCATCATGGGGGGCGATACCACTCGTAGCCGACAAGCGGCATCTCCGGATTGTCGTGCAATCATGTCAGGTCATTGCGGATGTATGAGATGGCTCATGCTCCTCAATGATGGCCCAACTTCAAAGAACTTGATCGATAATTGGGAACTGCACACAAATGCTTGTTGTAAAATTGATGCAAATTACAAGGACCCCTATACTTCATTTTTCTGTAACTCCAGGTCTCCAGCACATAAATTTATTGGTTCGGCGACCATTTGACTTACAACTTAAGACTGCCTGCCGACACAAAACGATCTAAACCATCGTGATGTTACAACTGTTGAACTCCTTGTAGATCACCTAGGCTCTTCGAATATCGCCACAGTTCTATGAAAAACTTCCCTTTTTGTACATGTCTATTTATCGATAGCACGCAATTCGACAAGGAATACAATATTGAACTTCCTGTATTGAAGTTCTTGAAGGACGGCTACTCAATATTGAGGCATATATTGACGCGCTCTATGGACTTGGAATTCGGCTTTTTTTTTTTATCAGTTTATATCATCTACATTTTCACTCGTTCGTATCACGAAACCCTTGAAACGCGGAAGAGATAGTTGCGACAATACAAAAATTTCGAAATCTAAGGCACTTGTATACAGTACGTAATTCGATAATAACCCTCCTCGCGATCTTTCTGCGTTACTTCTCTGCCGAGACTATTGCTCTAAACGCGAGAATCATCCGTAGTTCAAGAATCGATAAAGTTATCTGTATTTCAAATTCGTCGTATTGGTATATCATGCAATGAAAAATTTACGATAAACAAACGTCTTTGATTTTCGAAGGCCTTGTTTGAGATGAGTGGTGGCTGTGGTGCTATACAATAAAAACCGATATTTCACAAAGTGCCGCGAGCGAATGGTCTTCGAAGCTTGTGTCCTTTTAGCAGAATAATTAAGTTTGATAGCGCATAAAAAAGTATCCCCCTTTCTCCGTCCGCCCTACTGGCCTGAATCCAACGATTTTATCTTGAATTTATACAGCAACTATCACTGTGGGGACCTATGCACCCTTCAACAACTCTCGATCACTAGAAAAAGAATATTATTATTAATATATTCAATTTAGAAGATACACACCTGTGAACAAAATGATTCTAACTATGATAGCATTCGCGAAGCGCCCCCAGTTTTGTATCAAAGCGCTTACTGCCCTCCTAGCACTCAGTCAACAGCTTAAGTCTCTACACTCGCCAATTGTGAGGCATAGTCCCACATTGAGAACCTTCGCGTCTTCAGTTGGCGAGCCTGTGTTTGGGATGCAGGTTATAATTGCGGTGGTTCCATTTTGTTTGACAATTCGGTTTATTGAATTCGTATTTGATATCTGATGAAGATATCACACCGTTTTGTTGCTTTCAAGACGCTAAATTCTGTCACAATCGCAAGCCTTCCCATTTCGAGACACAAAGTAAGACCGTACCTAGTTTAAATGACTTATTTTGTAATAGACAGATTGCAGAAGTAAGCTTGATTTATAGCCCTCTATGAACATATTTTTCGACAATGGAAAGCAAATTATTTTTGCCAGAAATGTAAAGCAAATTATTTTTGCCTTTTATAGTTTTCAGTGCGATCAACTATTGTATATTGCCCTACTTTAGAATAGTTTGGATCCTCCATCAACCGAGACGAAGAGCGTTGTATGATTAACATAGTATTTAGACAAACTAAACTCGGCCCATTTTAGTGTTGAGTTAGATTCTATCATATATAGTGCAAGCGTCTAAGGTCACGAATAAAAAGTTGCCGCTAATGTATCTACCGTGTGTCGAGCTCTAGGAATGGCAAGCTACTAATGAATTGCAAAATCCCTTTTAGGCGACAAATTCTGAAGAACAATATATATTGCACATCCTTTAGTAGATTGTGTATTTATTGCGAAATGTGTATGTTGTGGAGTCATTATCTGTAACCTATGACATGAACGTTTAACAATTCAATCTTCCGACATAAAATGGTTTAACGAGGTCCTATTTCAGCAATGAGCTGGTCAGTTGGTGACACTTGAATAAAAGATTTGGAATGGTACCAATACTACACTTTGTACAATCACTATAAATTATAATTCGTTTTTGGTAATACATCTGACGCCATTGTGCAGCAGCTGCAACTTGTTTTAATATCGACAATAGCTAGCAGGTGATATTTCCTTTTTCTGTAAGTGTGACTATATTATATGTAAAAGTAATTTAATCACTCTTGCTACTTTCCAATACAAAGGCTATTGTACTATATAATCGTTCGACGTTTTTCCAAATTTGACTTTCTAGATGGGTATTTTATGTTATGTCTAGAACTGCCCCATTTAGAGAGATGTGTATAAACATAATTTAAAACCTCTTATGATATAGCCGTAGAATTGATAGGTCAAAGTATTTAGTCTGAACAATATGGCATTTGCAAAATTTGAAGACTGTTACTAGTCCTTTGTACTACAACTAATAACAAATAATGCTATCCGATTTAACTTGGATGTCAGCGCCTGAAAATCGTTGCAATATTGGCAAACGGCTATCGAGTGGCAGAGTATTTCTCTGTCTGTGTATTTGCATGCAACGTTAACCTAACCAATGCTGATTTCATCTATTACAACGGCTTTTGTGCAAAATGCATGGTTCGCCGGTTTCCCGCTTCTTATTGGACTTGGCAGTATTTTGGAATAAACATAGTATAACAGTCGAGTAAAAAGTTAGGTATGCCTCGTGAAATAGCAGTCCTCTGAGGGTATTGTAAGACTGCGACATTCCCTACATAAAATCCGCTCATATACTTAGTCGCCAAAGAGATTTTAGTTTAAAGTGAAGGAAAATAATCATATCGACTTCATGAAAAGATCCGTGTGATCAAAACAGTTTAAAAAGACCTGTTACTAAAGGTGTTGAACTTATTTATATTTCGAAATAAACACAGTATAAATGTCGAAAAATAAAGTTAGGTAGGCCTCGTGAACTAGCAGTTACTCTGTGAGATTGTAAGACTGGGACATTCCCTAAATAAATTTCTCTTATGTACTAATTCGCTGTAGGTATATTAGTAAATAGTGAAGGAAAATATTCAAATCAACTTCATGAAAAGATCCGTGTGATCGAAATAGTATAAAAAGACCTGTTACTAGAGCTATTGGACTTGGTAGTATTTCGAAATAAGCATGGTATAATAGTCGAAAAATAAAGTTAGCTAGGCCTCGTGAACTAACAGTACACTGTGGGATTGTATGGCTGCGACATTACCCTATATAAACTCCTCTTATATGCTAGTTCGCCGAAGGGAATTTAGTATAATGTGAAGGGAATGAAAATCAACAGCAAACTATTTCATAGGATGAATAGAGAACATTTCTGTAGGTGTGTATGTACATTTAGAGACTATCCCATGTTAGCCAAGTACATCTACATCGTGTCGCTTGTAGAACCCATGTTGTACTCTTTACTAGTACCTGTCGTTCTGGATTGCTGCCTGCCGTTTCAGACTACAGCCTGCAATCTCATTGGATGACACATGGATATTTGATAGTGTACCATAGATTACTGTCGGTAGTTCTTAAGTGTTCCACAGTATTTTAACAATGGTCTGGCCGGAATGGTTGGACCTACAATTAACAGAAACCGCCAATATTGCAACTTCGTCCAAATTTTATGGAGTTTTCTAGATTCTGCAAGTTACAATTTGTAGATAGTCAATGTGTTTCTTGAAAAGAAACCATGCGGATGCACAGCATATTTTTCTAAAAAATCAGTGATCACCAAAACACAACACATACATAAATACACACAAAAACACATAATACACAGCACATACACAATTACTCGTTTTTAAGTGACTTTGAGAACACCAGGGTATACGATGACCCCCTCGCATGCTATTCTCGCCCGGCATGCAAAGAATTATAAGGATTTCCTGAAGTATTGGAAACCAGATCATGATTGGGATGCGCACGAAAATCGGTTGAATATACCATATAATATCCCAACACAGATACTACCACAGCATATAGTAAATTACTTCTGTCTACTGGCATACGGTAGTGAAAACCCCTGTCCTAATGATCACCCTACTCTATCTCTTATCATATGCCCTGTATTGTCAACGGCTGGGATCCAGTTGATATGAAGGGAAATCCTACAAGATCAAATGTAAATAATTTACTTGAATCCATAGAGAGGGCAGAGCTCAAGAGTAAGGGAAAGGAAGATGCTGTTAAACGTCCTGTGGAGTATGACGAGTTTTGGCAAATTCTTGCTATAAATTCATAAGACAGGCGTTTCCAAAATAGTGGTTTGTATGCCCTTTGGACCTGGACATTTCAACTTATTTGTCGGATAGATGATGTTACAAATATAAAATTTGAGGATTTAAAGCCCAATGACGACCGCCCGCATCAGGTTATTTTTGTGACTTTAGTTCGTTGTGAAGATCTTCGAGAGAAGGGCAGTAACCACACAAATTTTACTTGGCTCCATGGATTCTCATCCGTGCGCTCTAAGAGCCCTAGCCGCTCACCTTGTTGAGCGCATGCTAGAACGAACTATTGTGCACCAATAGGATTTGGGTTACCTGTGTACTTTAAATGATACTGTGGGCGTGATGATAAAGTGACACCAGATGTGGCTAAAAGGGCAATAGTTTTTAAAAAGTACGTCTTGAGAACTTTGTGGCACAAGCTGATGTCGAAGGAATCAGTACTCACAGACTCAGGAATGTTCGTGTACATATGCACAGAGGCGCGGGCGCACAAAGGATGATGCAGAAAATCCATACTGCAGTTTCAATTTGAGCGATGAAGAATTTGATTTGGTAGTACCAGGTGTGTGGAATTTACCAGGCTTCCATATTCAGCACAAGAGAATATTTGCTATCGTTGGACTATACCTTGGCATAGCTGAGAGTATATTGGTACCTGCAGAGTATCACAAATACTACGATGGCATTGTGAGACATTTATTTCCGGAGATCAGCGATGAAAATTATAGATTGGTAATATTACGTCGACCTGCTGTTGTCATTCGAGCCGGAAAAGATGGCTTCAGAGTACAAGAGATTGGCGGTGCCGAACAGAACACCGACAATAATCTTAATAATCTCAATATGCTTTATATGCGAAACCAGATGGTAGCTTTGGATGCAGGCATCACTCTTCTGAAATATATGATAGAAGACATAAAACAAAGATCGATCAACATCATAATGATTTCAAGAATAGTCACAGAGGACATAATGGGCGATTTAACAGACTACGACTCTCAGTGCAAGCTCGTACGAATTATCGGAATAACAACAACGCAATAGGAAATACTGTCCCAGCTAACACCCAGAATGGAGCAAGGGATAACTTGGAACATGATGATATGCACCACCCCCATGACAGTCGTGAGGCTTGCCTGAACAAAGGAATCAGGATTTTATGAAAATTATTGCAGGAGCATGACACGGGACTATATCGAAACAAACCCGCATGTTTGTTTACTGACAGTGAGCGAGGTAAAGTCAAATACACGTATAATTTGCGCCTATACCTGGAGAACAATAGAGATGTTGATCGCTAGAGGAAACATCGCTCAAATTGCTATGGAGAAAATCCAGGATGCGGACGATGCAGCTTTATCAGGGAATCAGCTTTATCAGAGCATGTTGCTCGGATAAGGATATGGCAGAGATTAAATAAAGGAAGCTATGAATGTCTTTTTTTCGATTCATACGTTGCAAACCTCGACACAGAGAAAAATCAAGTGCTACAGTTTACGAGATTGTATCATGTGAAAGATATAGGCGATTTAAGACTTTAACAACCTTTTACTTTGTATTGTATGTTTATTAACACTACATGCTTGTCGCAGCAAAATCGGGATGACGTGTGTGTGTGTGTGTGTGTGTGCACGTGAGCTTTGAATATAGTGTGTGAAAATATCAAAAATATTTTATCTCGTGCTGTCTTTTCTTGAAATCAACCCAATAGGAATTACTCTAGATTCTAATTCTTTCTTCCTATTGATCTTCCTAATGTTGTACACAGCGTTATATAAATAACAGATATTTACATAGTTTCTCTTATATATTATAGCATGTATATAAGGAGCCTTTGAACTGCGCCACTACCCTGATATTAGATGGTTTCTACCCTATCTAAAATATTGAGTCGCTCTGTATCATATCAAATAATGTACAAGACTGGGTCTCGGACAAAATATTGAGTCGCTCTGTATCATATCAAATAATGTACAAGACTGGGTCTCGGACCTGAAGGAGTACTAGTGTATAGTTAATAACCACATAGCAAGATAACCTTTTTGAGATAAAAAATTTCTTATTGTAGCGGGTACCTGACATAGAAGAAGTACATGTTTACGGAGTTCTTTGAATCTGAAATACATACACTGTTTATGTATATATGTTGCAGCATTCATGTACACAGTCCATGAACAATTGTTGGAACATTCATGTACACTCTGTATGGGTAAATGTTACAACATTCAAGGTACACTATCATATATAAATATTATAACATTCATGTACAAAACGTAAAAGAAATATGGTTTTGATCAAAATAGCCTAGTTTTGGGAATCAGATAAGACTGTAGTATAAACTCTACAGTAAATGGTAGGTGGGGGGGTTTTTGTTTGAAAGCCTTAGTTTTCCTTGAAGACATACAAGAGCAGCATGATATATTGTGAAATAGGGCAGTTGGAGACCTCCTGGCCAGTGAACTAGATGTGCTAGAGCCCCGTACCAAGCCCAGCGACTAAGTGCACTAGCTTGTGGAATCTCAAATTCTGATACTTAGGAATTTAGGAGTCTATTGTCAATAAAGATAGTTGACTAAACGACTTCTTTAGTAGACTAAGGATCTAAGTCTACAGAGCCACCCTTTTTATATAGCCTTCCTCGCCTACAACTCCTTCGTTTCACATCCCTCCTCTGCTTAAATTACCCCCACTTCTCGGTAAACTTCACAGTAATATCCCGTCCACTTGTAACGAACTCCACTACTCAGAGTAACGATTATGTAAAGTCTCCTCCAATCATTGAACACCCGACGGTTGAGTTTACACCTCCCCAATGAACAAGACACGAGTGTAAAGCGTTGATTCATTCACTCGACCATTTTCTAAGTTGCGTATTTTTTAAAACTGGATTTCTTGCAAACTTAATATTTTTTTTAAAGTCCTCCACCCAGCCATCGACAAATACTCCTCTACCGACAGCTCTAAGCCATCGTTGACTATCTGAGGCCTTCTCCGGGCAAGGCCAATGCTACATTCTCGAAAAAGAAAAAGAAAAGTTAAACCAAATACTTCGTTCATCAAACCACCTATTTCCTCTGGACGATGAGCGTATTGCCGCCACCAGCTCACTTGATTTCTGTATAGTCGCCACGCCCGCCCAGTATACACCTATACAGCCACAACAAATATGGCTCCTTAAATTTCTATAAAAGACTCTTCTCCCCATTAGTATCCTCTATACACTGTTTAAGACAATCGAATGCAGTGTATGCATCTTTCCATCAATACGTACTTTATACATAGCCTGCCCGTCTCTCATAACTGTTACATTCATCCCTGATCAACTATGATTTCTCCAGCTTATCACCTTCCTTCGTGACGAATCTCCACACCAACTGACCAGGGTCCCACTCAAGAGCTGCTCTTTTACACTTATCCACCGCTTGCAATTGTGGCTTTTTTCGTCACTTCATCTGCTATAGCAACAGTTCTATCACGCACCGTGGCCTCACTCAAAGCTTACATTCCCAACACGTCTAACAATTTCGAATGTATTAGCATATCTACTTGCAACATGTACTGATAACCAGTCACATGATAGTAAACTAGGCTAACATCAGCCGCAGAATTTACAATTGCATTACACCATGTAATATATACATGCTGGCCACAGATTCTTCTCTCCAACATTAAATCTCTTTGCCACCCAATTCAAAATAGTGCGGAAGATTTTGCTCCGCCTTACTATTCTCTTGATGTTTATTGATAGACACCTAATGGTACGCCGCACCTCTTTCCGCCCAGAATCACTTCCTTTTATCCGATGCAAACGGATCACCCTGATCGATCACTATATGCTGCGATGTACTCCAAGGCAACACGTACTGCTGCAGGAACTTCAAGACATCCATCATGTTTTTCTCACCTGGACAACATGGCCTACGTCATACCTTCCGTGAAATTAATAATAACCACAACTTCCTCGAACCCATGTACTGTTATAGGTATAGACAAATGGTCTGTCCCAATACATACACACACTCCAGACAGACGATCAGGTTTCATCAACAAGTTCGTTTCCCCATGCAATCCTGAAACTTGCTGGCAGGCCACACAACCTTTCAATTTATTTTTAATAACGATAGTTAACTATTCGATTGCTCTAGTAGACTAAGGATATAAGTCTACAGAGCAACCCTTTTTAAATGGCCCACCTCGCCTACATCTCTTTCGCTTCACATCCCTCCTCTGCCTAAATTACCCCCACTACGTATAGCGGACTCTTTTATACAGAGTTCAGATTCTGTGAAGTCTTCTTCAATCATTAACACCCGACGGTTGAGTTTTCAATTTACACTTGATGTTTATTATTATTATTATTATTTATTTTTCTAAATAGATTTCGATCTATTTGTTGCAGCCGGGAGCTTCTGTGTTTGGACAGTAGTTTTAAAGCATGGTTGTAACCAATCGATGTCGTACCAATGCTAGTTGTTGACATCTGAGATGTATATAGACTAGAGTAGTGAGTGTTAGAAGCGAAATAATATAGATAAGTGTCTCAGTCTATCTTTTAATTATCTTTTAGCTCACTACTAAGGCCTGACGCCAACCTTGAGTATTTTTTCAAAATTGGCGTACTTACTTATGCTTTCCGTAAAGTACTATTCAGTCAGCCTGTTTAGACCGGCTTCACATTTTTTTAAAGATTTCAACTGATATGCAACCGGGGTGCCTCTGTATACCAGAACTAGACTTCACACACTCGGCCAGTCTTCTTAAGACATTCCCAATTATAACTACTGGCCCAATCGCCTCAGGACGAATCGAATTAGTGATGAGGATACTCACATGCAAACCCCAGTTGTCCAGACTACATGTCTGCAAAAATGAAGGGAGCTTCTGGCTATACATGTTGTAAAGAGAGGACAGTGCGGAGGTTGCGGACATCTCAGCGGATGCATAATCGCTGAGAGTCTGCGGTTGTGTGCAGTAGAGACAAAAGCAGGCTTGTATTAGCAACAGTTTGACTGCAGGCATCCAATTTACAAACTGCGATATAAATAATATTAGGTACAGGAGTTCAAGAATGACAAACCGGCATTACCTTAAAGAACATCTCCTTGCCCATTCGTGTGAACAAGGCCAGAGTGTGCACCATTGTTCGAGCATCTTCGTCATATTGCTGACAACAATCTCGGGGCTGTGGGAAGAACCCGAAGCTTTGTTATTCAAATTTGGGCTTGTATATTCATATTGTATTAGACTGATCAGTTGTTGAAATGATAAGAGTTGATCTAGAATCCACGGAATGCATCTCTGCTTACCTTAGTCTGTCATATTGGTCGACCGTATGGGACAAAACCTTGACAACCATTCCGGCAAATCCTAACAAATCCTAACTACTACGATATTTTGATAGATAAGGATATCTGTCAACATATATGTGAGACACGAATAATCAATAATTTTTAGTCATTGTTTTCATCCCCTGTAAATTTGACCTTCCTTTTCCAACATCGGCGTGATAGGAGTTGTAATCGCAGTGTGCACAGATATGTCCACTCAAGAACGAATCGTGCTATGTGTTCACAATCGGTTTATAAATAATCTTTCCTTTAGATTAGTTATATTGAGGGTTGACGTACGAACAAGATATACAGATGAACACGTCACAGAATATATGATACCGGAACCAATATTCGGGGCATTTATTACAACCGGTCAGGAAGAATAAAACACCAATAATAAAGGGACAGCAATCCCATCAACAGAAACCATTCTGACAGATTCAAAGGAAGTTATGTGACAAAGGGGCGGTAAGCCTTACTCTAATTTTTGGTTTGAGCACAAATCGGGGAGTTGTGTAATGGATGAATTGTTACACAGTGTGAATTGGTTGCGAGTATAAGAACTAAGTAGAAATCGTGTGTAGCGGATCTAGGGGTGAATGGGTACACAAGTACAGAGAACAGTACGCACAGTTATCGAGGGGTTATTATCCACGACATTGGCTAAGTACTTACACAAATAACGAGTCATGCGACAAAAAAATTAAGAACATGATAGTATTATAGAGGTTTACACATAGACACATCGAATGACATCATATGAACTAATGACCATGGAATACATTCAACATTCGCAATGATAGGTATACGTAAATATTAAAGAGAAACACACTGGGGGGTGCTGTGAGCCATAGCACAATACACTTTACGAAAAACACATATACGAGGAGTGCAAGATCAAAATCGAAATAGCGTCGTATTAGAAGATGGTCTACGAACGAACAAAGAAGTAGCAAATCAGGAATACTAGATAGATTATAAAGAAAACAGTACTTTATTTCTCAATTTAGTTCACGTGTAAAACAAGGGCAAGTGTCAGGTAGACATTATAGGCACCGGTAGCACGATGGCGGTTGAATTGGGCATGGTATTCCAACATGTTTGATAACGGAGGGTTCTCAAGGACAATTGAACCAGAGACCTTCGGTTGCCGATCGATAGGTTTTACTAAGGAAACAACCTATAATGGAATTTAGAATTAATGTCTGATGAGTACCTTGTGCGAGTATATAGAGGATTGATCAGTCGTCAGTGTCGTGACACCAGGGAGGAGGAATATAATTATCCCCACAGTGTGAACGAACAATAATAACTAAGATTTCCACAGTGTCAATAATAGTAGTTAATTGTGTGAGAGTGTGCAAACGAGTCCTAAATCAGATAGGAGTTACACACAAAGCAGGGTGTAGCTTCACGCACGCAATAGGAGAAGGGTCCCAGTGGGGACGAAGCGACTCGTTAGAGAAAGCGGCAAAAGAAAAGTGAGATGTGAGAGCACAGGGAGTAGAGAAGAACGAGACAGAAGACATTAGGTCACGTGCAAAATACTCTGGAGTGACTAGCAATTAGAACAATAAGATTTAGCACATGTGGATTGGCGACAAGCTCTCGGCGAACAAGGGGATCGAGCAATAGATAGTTGACGTTCTATGTGAGAGTGAAGTGCCTGGTAATAGGTAAGCCCAGGTTGAAAAGGACAATCATCGGGGATCTGGTGTGATTGGGTTCGAGGCTCTAGACAGGAGGGTATTTATACTAATTCCGCCTATCGAGCTCGTTCACATCAAACTCCTAAGAACCTCAATTGAAATTAAACTCCCATCATCATGGCTAGTTCCCGAATGAGTCGTCGCCAAGAACACCTCAATGTAGAACGAGGTGTCGAAGGCGATATATGGATCGCCGTGGTACGACATGTCGCCGTTCTAGTCAAGAGCCTGACCAGCCTCAGCTAGTGGCAACCCCCTACCTGCGTGCGTACCAGGAACGAGACAATGTGGGAGAATGTGTAGCTCGCAGCGACTCGTTCTCTGGCCCGTCTTCGGAGAGTGTCAGGTCATCATCAATTGATTAGTAGTCATGACAGCGGCCTCATTCTGCAGCTAAGGGTAATAGTAATCCAGAACAAGAAGGTTCGGGACAACGATCACCTGTAATTCAGAACAACAATGAACCGCGCAGCACTCAACCGCGCCATCCACCGCGCCGTCTACCACGCCGTAGACGTCAACGTCGTCGTCAGCCTCAACAAGACAACGATCGTAACGTAGTCACGTCACAGTCCCCTATGTTTCAAAGGGTAGCAGAGTTTGTAGCTTCACAGCAGTCATTGATTGACAAGTATGAACAACCACTGCAACGTACGGCACAGCAGCAGCCAGCGCAGGCTGCCATGGAATTTGTGACTTCACAAAAGCGTCGTCGCTACTCGTCTGTAAGTGATAACAATCCGGAGTTCCGCATACGGCCAGAAGCGCTCACACCACAGCGCCCACACCACGGACTAGGACATGTCTCACAAGAATCTGATGCTCAGTCATCCTTCGGTGGTCACTTGTCATTCCAAAAATTTGTACACGTGCAGGCGCGCGCTAAGCAGAATCTTCAGGGGGAGGAAGTGTTGAGAAACCTACACGACCGTTTGAGCACGAACCTACGCAGGCAGCAGCAACACCAGAATTCTGAACGCGATTCAACCGACAAGGTTGTACCTACACCACAGAAGTAAGTCAAGGAAATCAACGTGCTTCCACCTACACCAGCAGTATTGAGAAGAGTTGTCAAGTACTACATGCCCGCATACTTAAGCCCAGTGATGAGCTATATCAGGCAACGGAAGACAACAACGGAGGACAACAATACGGTACGAGCAGACGCTCTACGCAGGTCACTAGGGACACTTCGAGCTACACTCAAATCCAAGCCAGTCAAGAAACATCCAGTACCTTCGCCGCACACCTGGCCCGACTGTCCGTCCATTTGAAATAATATTATTTATTTTAAAAAATGGCAAGTATGTATATTACAATGTATGAACATATGGTATGGCTCTCATAGGTACCACCTGAACGATATCGGGAAACGTGACACGAAGGGCGCTCTTCTAGAGGCATTTAAGATCGCACAGATTGCAGGACTGAATGAAAGTTGGAGCTTTATATGGTTTCAAAAAGTGTTGAACCACTTTAAAGTGGAACAACCAACACTGAATTATACCGCGCAAACGCTCCAACCACACAATGTCAAGACCAGAACTGGCCACAACGTTCACAGACAGCAACGCCTACAACGTGCGCCGGCTGTCAAGCACAGGCACCAACCGGCACAAGACATATACAGCATGCTACCACCATCATCGCACACCTACACAGGGCGGTCACGTTAACCGCATACACCAGAGCGAGCAAGGACGTAAAGAGGCACAACCGGCGCAGCGTCCAGCAACTACGTTCACAAACAACGGTACCGCCAGGCAGTTTCCAACTCACCAGTCGCTGTTACAACCACAAGTGAACACAGTCACGCAAGAAGTAGACTTTGAACCTATCCCTGCAGCAACCAACGTAGTTCATCGATAACTATAACGATGAAGGACCAGTACAGAACGATATACAGGGCACGTGGTCGAATTGAGGAAGGAGGGTGGTCTGAGTCAGATGTCAGCCTGACATGTGTATAAAACACTATTGATGCAGTTGTGGCCATACAGGATCCATTGTTGACATATGATAACCGAGTCCATATTCAAGTACAAGTCAATTGAAGCACATTCAGAGCTTTGATAACGGGAGCGAACAGAAGTTGCATCTCACAGACATCCGCAGACCTTCAATGAAGGATTTAGTTATCACGAAACGAACTACTCTAACAACCACCATGAAGATTCCTTTGCTTGCCGTGCTCACGTTTGAAAAGAAGGTACAGATGTGTTTAGATATGCATGTAGTTAACGCATTGATTCCCGGCGACCAATTATTAGTCCCGAAGGTCAGCGAACTGATCTCACGGCTGAAGAGCAAGGAGTACTATACAGCGATGAATACTCCCACAGCTTATCACAGGTTACCGATACATTCAGACTCCCAGTACTTATTCAGCTTCACCCATGAGCGTTACCAATACTCGTTCACATCATTACCGTTCAGCCTACACGTATTCACACAATAATTTCAACGCACACTTAGTAAAATACTTGACGGCCTGCCCGTTCATAACTATATCGACGACATCGTTATTGCGAGTGATGATTACGATGAGCATATCAAGGCAATACTGTAGAAATACGGCCTCCGGTCAGTCTAAAATATCAAGATCAATTGAGATAATACATTGGTTTTTTTTTATTTGTATTTTTAAAATAATTTAATACAAGCTCTTTTTCCAATATTTCCAAAGTGTTCTAAATTCACTTTGATGGCTCCAATAGCCTGAGTATTTGGTATGACTCATCTACTTGGACCTATTTGAGACATTAGTAGATGTAGGATATTATAAACTAAATTTTATAATCTCGAACTACTACTTATAGATTTTGGTCCTCCATAATCTCAAAATCCAATAAGTCTTTTCTTTTTTTTAACTTTTCTTCAGATGGAACTTTATTTATATCAGCTAATGTATTAACGTGACTTACGCTATTATGTCTATCTACAAATTAGGCATGTGGTCATGAACACTTAGTACTTCTTGTGAAAATTATTCAATAAAGAACAGCTAGAGGTACGCCCTGTGTGATCGAGGATATTCAGGCTCTTAACAAGAGGCAGTCCCGATCATTCTTACACAAGCTACCACTGCTAAATCCTAACTGACTAAATTGTATTTTTAGTTTAATATAGTTTGAAACCTAGTAATTTCCATCGAAGTTTACAATACGAGAGGCTACTGTAAACTTTGATGGATATTTCAGACACGATTTAAGTCAGTTAGAATATAGCAGTAGTAGCTTGTGTAAAAATGATCGGGACTATATCTTGGCCAGAGCCTTAATATCCTCGATCACACAGAACGTACATCTAGCTGTTCTTTATTGAATAATTTTCATTAGAAGTACTAAGTGTTCATGACCACATGCCTAATTTGTAGATAGACATAATAGCGTAAGTCACGTTAATACATTAGCTGATATAAATAAAAGTTCCATCTGAAGAAAAGTTAAAAAAAAAAAAAAGACTTATTGGATTTTGGAGATTGGCGGGAGGACCAAAATCTATAAGTAGTAGTTCGGAGATTATAAAATTTAGTTTATAATATCCTACATCTACTAATGTCTCAAATAGGTCCAAGTAGATGAGTCATACCAAATACTCAGGCTATCAATCTTTCCTGAACCACTACAGCGACTATGAGAGCCATACCATATGTTCATACATTGTAACATACATACTTGTCATTTTTTTGAAATAAATAATAATATCCCTATTGAAGCCATCGAAAGTGAATTTAGAACACTTTGGAAATATTGGAAAAGTACTTGAATTAAACTATCTTAAATACAAATAAAACCAATATGTTATCTCATTTGATCTTGATATTTTAGACTGACCGGAGGCCGTATTTCTACACTACTAGACTTTAAGCTTAACCCCGCTAAGTGCCACTTTGCAATTGCCGAGGTGATATTTTTAGGGAAGAAATTGCCCGCACAAGGTATCGATGTTGACTACGAGACGCAGACAAAGTTGCTCGACTGGCCAATGCTACAACGATACAAGGACATTGTGGCAGCATTACGTTTAGCGAATTACCTTCACAAACACCTGGTAGCAAGTAGCGCCCCTACAGAAACCTTTGTAAACAAAACCCGAACAAAGTGATCGGTGACCAATGGGTCGACAGACGGAAAAAACATTACTTTGTAATATTTTTTTTTTAGTAAGACGTTGAACCATACGCAGCAAAACTATACAACATTGATGAATGAGTTAGTACTAGTGTATGAATTGATGACGCACTTCAGAGGACGGTCAATGGTTTGCAGTCTACACGGACCATAAAGGTCTGGTATACTTGAATACTCAGCTTAAACTTATTCCGATGAAGAAGCGGTGGCGACATGTCATCGCACCATTAACTTTACCATATCACACATACATGGGGAGAAGTATGCGTTACCAGACATGTTGAGTAGAGTGTATGGAAAAAAACCGCGGAGAGCAACAAACCCGAAATATTGTATACGGACTGTTGGCAGCTATTTTTAAACTATTTCGACTAACCTCAACAACATATACTTCGGTCCGAATGATATAGACGTATTCGTGGATTTAAGAACGCCCAGCTACCTTGGTTCTGGTCAATGGACAAAAGGTATAGGAGATTTCGCGCACAACTAGTCCATGGTAGATGGGTCGATGAACCCACCATAGAAGAAGATACACAAGTCGCTGCGAAAGATAAAAGCAGACGGGACAAGTGTAACAGTATGCTTTCTCTGGTTACTGTAGAAATACGGCCTCCGGTCAGTCTAAAATATCAAGATCAATTGAGATAATACATTTGTTTTTTTATTTGTATTTTAAATAATTTAGTACAAGCTCTTTTTCCAATATTTCCAAAGTGTTCTAAATTCACTTTGATGGCTCCAATAGCCTGAGTATTTGGTATGACTCATCTACTTGGACCTATTTGAGACATTAGTAGATGTAGGATATTATAAACTAAATTTTATAATCTCCGAACTACTACTTATAGATTTTGGTCCTCCCGCCAATCTCCAAAATCCAATAAGTCTTTTTTTTTTTTTTTACTTTTCTTCAGATGGAACTTTATTTATATCAGCTAATGTATTAACGTGACTTACGTTATTATGTCTATTTACAAATTAGGCAAGTGGTCATGAACACTTAGTACTTCTAGTGAAAATTATTCAATAAAGAACAGCTAGAGGTACGCCCTGTGTGATCGAGGATATTTAGGCTCTTAACAACAAGAGGCAGTCCCGATCATTCTTACACAAGCTACCACTGCTAAATCTAACTGACTAAATTGTATTTTAGTTTAATATAGTTTGAAACCTAGTAATTTCCATCGAAGTTTACATATTTTTCAGTTATTTAGTAGTTACAGTAGTGTACTGCTTCTAGACTGTCTGACATCGATTTACTGTCCAGCAAATACTATGGCTAAGGGTACTTCTAAAGGCAAGGGAGCCGCTAGCTCTAAGCCTGCTAAGCCTGCCGAGGTTCCTGAGGTCCCTGTGGAAACACCTAGCCTGTCTAGAGTTGAGCCTGCCGAGGATACTGTTGGGGAAGCAAATTCTGAGGTTGGTACAGAGGATTATTCTGAGGATGAATCGTCGGATCCTAAAGCCTTGGAAGAAGAGGTATCTACTACCGCGGAAAGGCTCGCCAGCGTCCGTGTATCACCTAGGAGTGAAGCTCAGGACCCCAGCTTGCCCCCCCTGACCACGTGCCGTCAAATATTGGGGATAAACGTCGAAAGGCTGGAAAATTCGTGGATACGAATGTCGGGGGGCATTATAACTCCACATCTAAAGGACACTCCAGCACAAATCCGGCGTGAAAAGGAAGTATTGGACCTGTCCGAAAATTTCGGTTTCGCCATCGATGGAGAAGCCATTCCATTCAGCTCAAATCTTGGGGCCGAAGCTGAGGACGCCATAACTCGACAACGAGTGGCTGGATCCTCTCAATCTCGACGCCAATTGAACCGCACTGAAGCGCTCTTGAAGGAGCTAGCGGCAGCAGCAGTTGTGGACCCCTCTATCGTGTCCCACTTGGCTGATATTCTTCCTATACCGAAGA
This sequence comes from Sphaeroforma sirkka, assembly GCA_001586965.3. Taxonomy (NCBI): domain Eukaryota; class Ichthyosporea; order Ichthyophonida; genus Sphaeroforma; species Sphaeroforma sirkka. Next base: position 9,626 of record LUCW03001959.1, on the reverse strand, counting down.
AGAAAAAAAATTCGGGCCGGGTTTCGAACCCGAGACCTACTGGTTTACCAGCCAGTATGTTTACCACTAAGCCAGTTACCACTGGCGAGAGATATAATATTTCAAAATTTAATCTCTATAGTTCTGATGCTACCATCGACCATCCTCTTGACAAACCTAACCCTGTCAGAGGATATGATCGTATGGAACTCGATGAGGCTTACCATCCTCGTAATATCGACCCTCATTTGCCAACTAACCCTGGTAATCACGATTTTGGCAATCGCTACACCAGTACCTCGTTAGAGAGTTCCCGCTCTAATCCTGAGGATGAGGAAGTGAGAACCAGACATACTCGTCTCAGGCTATTACGCTCTGGTATGCAAGTCCTTGAGGACCGTCTATTGAATGACTCTGACCTTGACGATAGGAAAGCGGATAACATTCGCTATCTAATCGATAACAAGAGAAAGGAAATAGACACCATCTTGGCACTAGCAGCCCGTAGCACTGAGCATGAGCCTCGTGAACACTTAGAACCAAGCTTTATAAAGCAGATAGGTAACGCGCAGGCTGAGGTCGATTTCTCTACTAATGAGAGTACAGTGGAGACACTGAAGGCCTTCGACCAACTTAAGGAGTCTGCCAGCCTTAGGGATAAGCAGATGATGAATGCCTTTATTCATTTCTGTGAGCCAGGTGAATGGCGAACTATCTTGAAGGCTCATGAGCCCAACTGGAAAGCCCTACCCTGGCACCAGTTGCGTGGTAATATACTTAACACCTTTTTTTGAAGATGCACGTGACCGTGAACTTCTAGAGTCTCGCAAGTTCTTTGCGAACGATACCACTATTCGAGGTGCTCTAGCTCATATGACACATATGAATACTCGGATGGGTGGTCGTACCTATACTGGCGAATATTTATTAATTTGTCAGATGATGGAGACTCTGGGAGCTAACCTCTTTAAGAAAGTCAATGATGACATCATCGCCTATGGTGATTTGCGATCTATGCCTTGGTCTGTCTTTGAGAAGATAGTACACAAGCATACCAATTCCTCTACTAGAGTACTTAGTACCACGAGCTACACCCAGCCCACTAAGCGAAACGCAGTAGAGACTAATACTGCGCGTAGTACTAAGAAACCTCGCACTACTACTGGAGGGGGGTACTGGCTCTACTTCTACCGAACCGAAAGGTGATAAGAAGGTGAGAGCGCCTTGCAAGAAGTGTGGTTACAACCTCACAAAACGTAATGGCAAGTGGAATGGTAGACACGACCCTGTTAAGTGTGCACCAGGCAAGCTAGATTTTGGACACTATATGAAAGAGTGTGCTACTTGCAAGGGTACTAACGGTTGGCACAAAGAGGATTGCAAGGACTTACCGGACGTCCAAGTTAAGCACTGACAGTACCATATGTGCGCACTAGAGCAAGATTATGAGAAAATGGTCAATAAAATCTATACCAAAGGAGATGAACGTATCTTTCAAACAGTTTTCGTAAATGGAGAAAAAAGTTATGGCGCTATTTGATCCAGGGGCTGAAGTCTCTGCTATCTCATGCCGAGTAGCCTACGCTACAGATATGGCTGTCCATAACGAAACAACTGATTTAATCTTGGGAAATGGCAAAGTTACTACTTGCGAACAAGCCATTGACTATGCACACATAATGCTGTCAGATAGAAGAGAAGTGAAGACTCACCTAATCGTTACTGACATGTCTCAGAAATACGATTTAATTATAGGTATGACTGATCTTCTCAGTTTAGGTATAACACTCACTGGTCTGCCTAATGGGCTAGACCCGAATAAAGATCAGTCAGATGATAATATGTTAAAGATACCTAAACCTCCGGAAGGTGAAGCAAAGGATATGATTCCGCACTTCACCGATATAATTATGGACTTAATTATACAAAACAGGAAGATTGCAATAACTGACTGGTGTATGTTTAAGTTCTCTAATGGGTACGTTAGACTTGACTTAACAAACGTCGACTTTGTAAACTTCGATGGAAATTACTAGGTTTCAAACTATATTAAACTAAAATACAATTTAGTCAGTTAGGATTTAGCAGTGGTAGCTTGTGTAAGAATGATCGGGACTGCCTCTTGTTAAGAGCCTAAATATCCTCGATCACACAGGGCGTACCTCTAGCTGTTCTTTATTGAATAATTTTCACTAGAAGTACTAAATGTTCATGACCACTTGCCTAATTTGTAAATAGACATAATAACGTAAGTCACGTTAATACATTAGCTGATATAAATAAAGTTCCATCTGAAGAAAAGTTAAAAAAAGAAAAAAGACTTATTGGATTTTGGAGATTGGCGGGAGGACCAAAATCAATAAGTAGTAGTTCGGAGATTATAAAATTTAGTTTATAATATCCTACATCTACTAATGTCTCAAATAGGTCCAAGTAGATGAGTCATACCAAATACTCAGGCTATTGGAGCCATCAAAGTGAATTTAGAACACTTTGGAAATATTGGAAAAAGAGCTTGTACTAATTATTTAAAATACAAATAAAACCAATGTATTATCTCAATTGATCTTGATATTTTAGACTGACCGGAGGCCGTATTTCTACATAGCCCCCAGTAGCTTTTAGAACTACGAACGTACGTTAAGATACGATCTAGTTGGTAAAGCGAAAACCAAAGTAAAAAACGGTTTCGGTCATGACTTATCGAGTAAGTATGTGCCTATATGTACGAGTTCAAGACTCATGTTGTACTCTATGTCGTTTAGTATTTGGTCCAGTAACCATTTCCGATGTAGGCGCCTTACGTTTATTATTTGGTAAGGTAATAGCCAAAGGCTGTTCTTCATTAGTAAGTAAGTTTGAACACTTTTCTGCACTGTTGGTAAGCAGATCAGAAAGTTTAGTCACGTAAGGAAGTAGGTGGCAAATAGGGAATTTCAGATCCGTCAGGGTTTGTAGTCACCTGAGGAAACCCTTTTCGTTTATCTCGTGTGTTCTTATGTAAACGCTTATTCCATTTCTTATTAAAGATACGAAGAAAGTCGCGAGATTCACGAAATGCATCGGAGGTTAGCCAAGCTACTGTCCCATCCATGAAACGGGTCTTGTAGTAAGTGTAACCGTCTTCGGATGTTTTGTCAATTATATCTTTGACTTGTGACTCCATAACTGGTACATCAGAATCAAATGAGCGAGCGAATGAGAGTTCGGAGGTAGGGATACGGTGAGTGCCTAGATTGGTTGCGCTAGTACCATCAATGTTATTCACTTCGTAAGTATCACTCTTCTCATCATGGTAGGAAATAACAAAAGGTCCTATCGTCTTAGAAGAGAGTTCGGTAACGTTGGCGTTTCGATTTATAATGTTAACGTAATCGCCGACTTTGAACTGAACAATGTTCTTAGTGTTATTCCATCGGTCATACGCTTTAAGTAGGACGCGATTCTTGTGCTCGAGTAAACAGGGGTAAACAACGTTCTGCATATGCTCGATCTTTTGTAGCCACGGGGTAGCGTGTTTCTCGGGCGCAGTTTTATCAAACGTTGCTTGTAATTCACTATAGCGGCCAAAGAAATAGTGAAACGGGAGTGTTCCAGTTTGAGGATTCATGCAGTTATTCATTTGAGTCTGAACCCATTTCAAATGATAAGGCCACATATCCTCAACGTCGTCTAGTGCGGTACGCAAGAGTTTCTTAAGTTCTCTATGACGTGTCTCATTTGCACCCTGCGTTTGAGGTTTGTAAGGAACACCACGCCTATGGGTCATGCCTGATACAGTATAAGTGCCTCCATTACGTCGGTACAAAACTCACTACCGTTATCAGAACATAGTACTCGGGGAAACCGAAGTCATTAAAGACGTGATAGCATAATTCTGCCACTGTTTGTGGACGTTTGTTCGGTATTGCATAAAGCAAGTTATAGCCCGAAGCCACACATAAGAAATGACAGATATATACATCGCCAGTATGCTTGGATCGCGGGAGTTTAACCAAATCGACTATGACTCGGCGCATCGGTTGGTCTTCTGTCACACTTTTTTAGGTGCCCAACCGTATCGCTTGATCTGGTTCTTTTCACAATCAGTACAGCGTCGGTATACTTCACGTATGGTTTCTTTCAGCGCCGGGTGATCAAGCCCTGCACGAATAGCCATTTTATAAGTATGCTCATATGCTCGATGCGTTAAATTATGTATAATTTTAACTCTACTTTCGAGCTCCTCTAAGTCAGTCAGATTCTGCGTAACGCTGGCTGGATGAACCATAGTCCTGTTGGAAAGGGCAACCTCAGTATCAGGAGGGGTAGACTCCTGAGATACATAATTGACAACATTGGATTGTTGAAGTATCTTCTTCAGTTGTTTCACAACTCCTGGCTGTTCTTTAAGCAGCGCTTTAAGTAGTTGAGTGCGAGCTTCAGGTTCTCTTAGAGTTTTGAGTCTTTGATCCATGGCCTTAGCTAGTTCCATGTTTTTTACGATCTAATGCCGTTTCAATCGGCATTACCTCGACTTCGATCTTGTTGGGTGCATGTGTTGTACGAGTCTTGAGCTTTTGTTCAAACTCTTTGGACTCCTCTAGTTTAGCTAAGAATTCGGTTGAGGGTTTCCACTTAGTGGTACCTGCAGGACCGATGCGACAAACAATGGTGTGTTTCCAAGGCGTCTTCTTAATAGAATAGGATCCCTGATACAAGAACGTGTCGGTTTCACGGTCGACATAAATAGGTTCGTCTTGAATCATATTAATTAAATCACGTATCCATGGGTCGGAGTTACGTAAGGGACAACACAGCGTAATGGTAGATTTAGTAATATTAACATAATTTAACAACTGTGCGATAAGTTGACAAGGTGGGTTAGCCCACGCATTATGCTTTGATAAGTCAAGCTGAAATGCATCACCTTTAGGATGAGTCAACGACCTATATTCAGAAACCTGTTTGTTATGTTCTGCGGCGAACATATCAACAGTAAATGGACCCCATCGTGATTGAGCGAGGTTAAACCATTTCTTATTTAGCATCAATCGGTTGCTAATAACTCTTTGACTGTTTTCTGGTAGTCGGGCACAAGTCGAGAGCATGTCAGGAAGATGGTTATGTATTCCTGGAATGTGTGTATATTAAAAGCGAACTTGGCAATAATGTCATGCCAGCGGCTCACCAACTGTGAATCAGGGTTCATATCTTTTAAGTATGTTAAAGACTTTTGATCACAGGCGACAGTAAAGTAACTTCCATAAAGGTAGTCTTTAAACTGTCTTAGCGCAGTAACTATAGCAAGGAGCTCTTGTTTAACGGTAGGGTAATTCCGTTGACTCTTATTATAACTCTTGCTAAAGAATTGTATGTAGCGCGGTTTACCATTTATCGTTTGGTAAAGCACTCCACCTACCGCTCGATCTGAAGCGTCGGTTGCTACTTGGAATGGGACACCATCCACAGGGTACTGCATGATGGGTGCGTCCATTACTTTTGCTACTTTTGACTAGTTTAAATGCATCATCACATTCTTTAGTCCAAAGCTTTCCCAAAGGTCCTTTGTGCAGCCGTAGGTGACTGAAGGCTTTAAGTAATGAGAAAGATGCGGTACCGAATCCGAGAAGAAGTTAACAAACCCACACACAGAGTTCACATCTCTTCCAGTAATTGGTGTTGATAAATCCAACAGAAACTGTTTCTTGCCAGGATCAATTTCTACCCCTGCTGCAGATACTTTGTAGCCAAGTAAGTGTATAGTATCTTTAGCAAAAGAACACTTGTCTTCGTTAATCTTAAGTTTAGCATGATTAAGTCGCTTTAAGACTTCTTTAACGAGTTTAGCATGTTCATGTGCTGTCTTTGTAAAGATAACTATATCATCTAAATAGACTGATACGTTATACGACAGGTCCGCAAATGGTTCCATCATAACTTGTTGGAAGAAAAGAAGGTAACATGTGTAAGCCTTCAGGTGCACCTTTAAACTGGTTCTTACCTTGCCAAGTAAAGGAAAAGTATTTCCTATGAGGCTCATATATCTGTAGTTGATGGAATGCAGCTTTTAAGTCTATCTTGGAAAAGATAGTCGCACCCTCCATTTTGCGTAGTATCTCGCTTATCTTAGGTAAGGGAAAACTATGTTGCGGAATTAGTTTGTTGATTGGCGACAGGTCTAGTACTACTCTTGTTTTACTAAACGTTCCATCAGATTTATATTGATCGACCGCTAAGAGAGCTAAGTTAACTGGGTTGCATCATAATTGATTTCAATTAGACCCTGTTTTAACCAATCTTCGATTTGGGTTTTGACTACGTCTTTGTGTCTCCAACTCACGTAGTTATGTGAAGGACACTTTAACTTAGAAAGTCGACGTTTGTTAAGTCAAGTCTAACGTACCCATTAGAGAACTTAAACATACACCAGTCAGTTATTGCAATCTTCCTGTTTTGTATAATTAAGTCCATAATTATATCGGTGAAGTGCGGAATCATATCCTTTGCTTCACCTTCCGGAGGTTTAGGTATCTTTAACATATTATCATCTGACTGATCTTTATTCGGGTCTAGCCCATTAGGCAGACCAGTGAGTGTTATACCTAAACTGAGAAGATCAGTCATACCTATAATTAAATCGTATTTCTGAGACATGTCAGTAACGATTAGGTGAGTCTTCACTTCTCTTCTATCTGACAGCATTATGTGTGCATAGTCAATGGCTTGTTCGCAAGTAGTAACTTTGCCATTTCCCAAGATTAAATCAGTTGTTTCGTTATGGACAGCCATATCTGTAGCGTAGGCTACTCGGCATGAGATAGCAGAGACTTCAGCCCCTGGATCAAATAGCGCCATAACTTTTTTCTCCATTTACGAAAACTGTTTGAAAGATACGTTCATCTCCTTTGGTATAGATTTTATTGACCATTTTCTCATAATCTTGCTCTAGTGCGCACATATGGTACTGTCAGTGCTTAACTTGGACGTCCGTAAGTCCTTGCAATCCTCTTTGTGCCAACCGTTAGTACCCTTGCTTGCAAGTAGCACACTCTTTCATATAGTGTCCAAAATCTAGCTTGCCTGGTGCACACTTAACAGGGTCGTGTCTACCATTCCACTTGCCATTACGTTTTGTGAGGTTGTAACCACACTTCTTGCAAGGCGCTCTCACCTTCTTATCACCTTTCGGTTCGGTAGAAGTAGAGCCAGTACCCCCTCCAGTAGTAGTGCGAGGTTTCTTAGTACTACGCGCAGTATTAGTCTCTACTGCGTTTCGCTTAGTGGGCTGGGTGTAGCTCGTGGTACTAAGTACTCTAGTAGAGGAATTGGTATGCTTGTGTACTATCTTCTCAAAGACAGACCAAGGCATAGATCGCAAATCACCATAGGCGATGATGTCATCATTGACTTTCTTAAAGAGGTTAGCTCCCAGAGTCTCCATCATCTGACAAATTAATAAATATTCGCCAGTATAGGTACGACCACCCATCCGAGTATTCATATGTGTCATATGAGCTAGAGCACCTCGAATAGTGGTATCGTTCGCAAAGAACTTGCGAGACTCTAGAAGTTCACGGTCACGTGCATCTTCAAAAAAAGGTGTTAAGTATATTATCACGCAACTGGTGCCAGGGTAGGGCTTTCCAGTTGGGCTCATGAGCCTTCAAGATAGTTCGCCATTCACCTGGCTCACAGAAATGAATAAAGGCATTCATCATCTGCTTATCCCTAAGGCTGGCAGACTCCTTAAGTTGGTCGAAGGCCTTCAGTGTCTCCACTGTACTCTCATTAGTAGAGAAATCGACCTCAGCCTGCGCGTTACCTATCTGCTTTATAAAGCTTGGTTCTAAGTGTTCACGAGGCTCATGCTCAGTGCTACGGGCTGCTAGTGCCAAGATGGTGTCTATTTCCTTTCTCTTGTTATCGATTAGATAGCGAATGTTATCCGCTTTCCTATCGTCAAGGTCAGAGTCATTCAATAGACGGTCCTCAAGGACTTGCATACCAGAGCGTAATAGCCTGAGACGAGTATGTCTGGTTCTCACTTCTCATCCTCAGGATTAGAGCAGGGAACTCTCTAACGAGGTACTGGTGTAGCGATTGCCAAAATCGTGATTACCAGGGTTAGTTGGCAAATGAGGGTCGATATTACGAGGATGGTAAGCCTCATCGAGTTCCATACGATCATATCCTCTGACAGGGTTAGGTTTGTCAAGAGGATGGTCGATGGTAGCATCAGAACTATAGAGATTAAATTTTGAAATATTATCTCTCTCGCCAGTGGTAACTGGCTTAGTGGTAAACATACTGGCTGGTAAAACCAGTAGGTCTCGAGTTCGAAACCCGGCCCGAAATTTTTTTCTTCTTCGGTATAGGAAGAATATCAGCCAAGTGGGACACGATAGAGGGGTCCACAACTGCTGCTGCCGCTAGCTCCTTCAAGAGCGCTTCAGTGCGGTTCAATTGGCGTCGAGATTGAGAGGATCCAGCCACTCGTTGTCGAGTTATGGCGTCCTCAGCTTCGGCCCCAAGATTTGAGCTGTAATGGAATGGCTTCTCCATCGATGGCGAAACTGAAATTTTCGACAGGTCCAATACTTCCTTTTTTCACGCCGGATTTGTGCTGGAGTGTCCTTTAGATGTGGAGTTATAATGCCCCCCGACATTTCGTATCCACGAATTTTCCATAGCTTTCGACGTTTATCCCCAATATTTGACGGCACGTGGTCAGGGGGGGCAAGCTGGGGTCCTGAGCTTCACTCCTAGGTGATACACGGACGCTGGCGAGCCTTTCCGCAGTAGTAGATACCTCTTCTTCCAAGGCTTTAGGATCCGACGATTCATCCTCAGAATAATCCTCTGTACCAACCTCAGAATTTGCTTCCCCAACAGTATCCTCGGCAGGCTCAACTCCCCAGACAGGCTAGGTGTTTCCACAGGGACCTCAGGAACCTCGGCAGGCTTAGCAGGCTTAGAGCTAGCGGCTCCCTTGCCTTTAAGTACCCTTAGCCATAGTATTTGCTGGATAGTAAATCGATGTCAGACAGTCTAGAAGCAGTACACTACTGTAACTACTAAATAACTGAAAATATGTAAACTTCGATGGAAATTACTAGGTTTCAAACTATATTAAACTAAAAATACAATTTTAGTCAGTAAGAATGATCGGGACTGCCTCTTGTTGAAACCTAAATATCCTCGATCACACAGGGCGTACCTCTAGCTGTTCTTTGATGAATAATTTTCACTAGAAAGTACTAAGTGTACTTGACCACTTGCCCTAATTTGTAAATAGACATAATAGCGTAAGTCACGTTAATACATTGCAGCTGATATAAAATAAAGAGTTCCATCTGAAGAAAAGTTAAAAAAAGAAAAGACTTATTGGATTTTGGAGATTGGCGGGAGGACCAAAATCTATAAGTAGTAGTTCGGAGATTATAAAATTTAGTTTATAATATCCTACATCTACTAATGTCTCAAATAGGTCCAAGTAGATGAGTCATACCAAATACTCAGGCTATTGGAGCCATCAAAGTGAATTTAGAACACTTTGGAAATATTGGAAAAAGAGCTTGTACTAAATTATTTAAAATACAAATAAAAACCAATGTATTATCTCAATTGATCTTGATATTTTAGACTGACCGGAGGCCATTTCTACC
>LUCW03001958.1:0-12699 GCA_001586965.3 Sphaeroforma sirkka | reverse complement strand
GGATATTTCAGACACGATTTAAGTCAGTTAGAATATACTAGCAGTAGTAGTTTTGTGTAAAAATGATCGGGACTATATCTTGCCAGAGCCTTGAATATCCTCGATCACACAGAACGTACATCTAGCTGTTCTTTATTGAATAATTTTCATTAGAAGTACTAAGTGTTCATGACCACATGCCTAATTTGTAGATAGACATAATAGCGTAAACACGTTAATACATTAGCTGATATAAATAAAGTTCCATCTGAAGAAAAGTTAAAAAAAGAAAAAGACTTATTGGTTTTGGAGATTGGCGGGAGGACCAAAATCTATAAGTAGTAGTTCGGAGATTATAAAATTTAGTTTATAATATCCTACATCTACTAATGTCTCAAATAGGTCCAAGTAGATGAGTCATACCAAATACTCAGGCTATCAATCTTTCCTGAACCACTACAGCGACTATGAGAGCCATACCATATGTTCATACATTGTAACATACATACTTGTCATTTTTGAAATAAATAATAATATCCCTATTGAAGCCATCGAAAGTGAATTTAGAACACTTTGGAAATATTGGAAAAAGTACTTGAATTAAACTATCTTAAATACAAATAAAAACCAATATGTTATCTCATTTGATCTTGATATTTTAGACTGACCGGAGGCCGTATTTCTACACTACTAGACTTTAAGCTTAACCCCGCTAAGTGCCACTTTGCAATTGCCGAGGTGATATTTTTTTAGGGAAGAAATTGCCCGCACAAGGTATCGATGTTGACTACGAGACGCAGACAAAGTTGCTCGACTGGCCAATGCTACAACGATACAAGGACATTGTGGCAGCATTACGTTTAGCGAATTACCTTCACAAACACCTGGTAGCAAGTAGCGCCCCTACAGAAACCTTTGTAAACAAAACCCGAACAAAGTGATCGGTGACCAATGGGTCGACAGACGGAAAAAAAGCATTACTTTGTAATATTTTTTTAGTAAGACGTTGAACCATACGCAGCAAAACTATACAACATTGATGAATGAGTTAGTACTAGTGTATGAATTGATGACGCACTTCAGAGGACGGTCAATGGTTTGCAGTCTACACGGACCATAAAGGTCTGGTATACTTGAATACTCAGCTTAAACTTATTCCGATGAAGAAGCGGTGGCGACATGTCATCGCACCATTAACTTTACCATATCACACATACATGGGGAGAAGTATGCGTTACCAGACATGTTGAGTAGAGTGTATGGAAAAACCGCGGAGAGCAACAAACCCGAAATATTGTATACGGACTGTTGGCAGCTATTTTTAAACTATTTCGACTAACCTCAACAACATATACTTCGGTCCGAATGATATAGACGTATTCGTGGATTTAAGAACGCCCAGCTACCTTGGTTCTGGTCAATGGACAAAAGGTATAGGAGATTTCGCGCACAACTAGTCCATGGTAGATGGGTCGATGAACCCACCATAGAAGAAGATACACAAGTCGCTGCGAAAGATAAAAGCAGACGGGACAAGTGTAACAGTATGCTTTCTCTGGTTACTGTAGAAATACGGCCTCCGGTCAGTCTAAAATATCAAGATCAATTGAGATAATACATTTGTTTTTATTTGTATTTTAAATAATTTAGTACAAGCTCTTTTTCCAATATTTCCAAAGTGTTCTAAATTCACTTTGATGGCTCCAATAGCCTGAGTATTTGGTATGACTCATCTACTTGGACCTATTTGAGACATTAGTAGATGTAGGATATTATAAACTAAATTTTATAATCTCCGAACTACTACTTATAGATTTTGGTCCTCCCGCCAATCTCCAAAATCCAATAAGTCTTTTTCTTTTTTTAACTTTTCTTCAGATGGAACTTTATTTATATCAGCTAATGTATTAACGTGACTTACGTTATTATGTCTATTTACAAATTAGGCAAGTGGTCATGAACACTTAGTACTTCTAGTGAAAATTATTCAATAAAGAACAGCTAGAGGTACGCCCTGTGTGATCGAGGATATTTAGGCTCTTAACAAGAGGCAGTCCCGATCATTCTTACACAAGCTACCACTGCTAAATCCTAACTGACTAAATTGTATTTTAGTTTAATATAGTTTGAAACCTAGTAATTTCCATCGAAGTTTACATATTTTTCAGTTATTTAGTAGTTACAGTAGTGTACTGCTTCTAGACTGTCTGACATCGATTTACTGTCCAGCAAATACTATGGCTAAGGGTACTTCTAAAGGCAAGGGAGCCGCTAGCTCTAAGCCTGCTAAGCCTGCCGAGGTTCCTGAGGTCCCTGTGGAAACACCTAGCCTGTCTAGAGTTGAGCCTGCCGAGGATACTGTTGGGGAAGCAAATTCTGAGGTTGGTACAGAGGATTATTCTGAGGATGAATCGTCGGATCCTAAAGCCTTGGAAGAAGAGGTATCTACTACCGCGGAAAGGCTCGCCAGCGTCCGTGTATCACCTAGGAGTGAAGCTCAGGACCCCAGCTTGCCCCCCCCCTGACCACGTGCCGTCAAATATTGGGGATAAACGTCGAAAGGCTGGAAAATTCGTGGATACGAATGTCGGGGGGCATTATAACTCCACATCTAAAGGACACTCCAGCACAAATCCGGCGTGAAAAGGAAGTATTGGACCTGTCCGAAAATTTCGGTTTCGCCATCGATGGAGAAGCCATTCCATTCAGCTCAAATCTTGGGGCCCGAAGCTGAGGACGCCATAACTCGACAACGAGTGGCTGGATCCTCTCAATCTCGACGCCAATTGAACCGCACTGAAGCGCTCTTGAAGGAGCTAGCGGCAGCGGCAGTTGTGGACCCCTCTATCGTGTCCCACTTGGCTGATATTCTTCCTATACCGAAGAAGAAAAAAAATCGGGCCGGGTTTCGAAACCCGAGACCTACTGGTTTACCAGCCAGTATGTTTACCACTAAGCCAGTTACCACTGGCGAGAGAGATAATATTTCAAAATTTAATCTCTATAGTTCTGATGCTACCATCGACCATCCTCTTGACAAACCTAACCCTGTCAGAGGATATGATCGTATGGAACTCGATGAGGCTTACCATCCTCGTAATATCGACCCTCATTTGCCAACTAACCCTGGTAATCACGATTTTGGCAATCGCTTACACCAGTACCTCGTTAGAGAGTTCCCGCTCTAATCCTGAGGATGAGGAAGTGAGAACCAGACATACTCGTCTCAGGCTATTACGCTCTGGTATGCAAGTCCTTGAGGACCGTCTATTGAATGACTCTGACCTTGACGATAGGAAAGCGGATAACATTCGCTATCTAATCGATAACAAGAGAAAGGAAATAGACACCATCTTGGCACTAGCAGCCCGTAGCACTGAGCATGAGCCTCGTGAACACTTAGAACCAAGCTTTATAAAGCAGATAGGTAACGCGCAGGCTGAGGTCGATTTCTCTACTAATGAGAGTACAGTGGAGACACTGAAGGCCTTCGACCAACTTAAGGAGTCTGCCAGCCTTAGGGATAAGCAGATGATGAATGCCTTTATTCATTTCTGTGAGCCAGGTGAATGGCGAACTATCTTGAAGGCTCATGAGCCCAACTGGAAAGCCCTACCCTGGCACCAGTTGCGTGGTAATATACTTAACACCTTTTTTTGAAGATGCACGTGACCGTGAACTTCTAGAGTCTCGCAAGTTCTTTGCGAACGATACCACTATTCAGTGCTCTAGCTCATATGACACATATGAATACTCGGATGGGTGGTCGTACCTATACTGGCGAATATTTATTAATTTGTCAGATGATGGAGACTCTGGGAGCTAACCTCTTTAAGAAAGTCAATGATGACATCATCGCCTATGGTGATTTGCGATCTATGCCTTGGTCTGTCTTTGAGAAGATAGTACACAAGCATACCAATTCCTCTACTAGAGTACTTAGTACCACGAGCTACACCCAGCCCACTAAGCGAAACGCAGTGAGAGACTAATACTGCGCGTAGTACTAAGAAACCTCGCACTACTACTGGAGGGTACTGGCTCTACTTCTACCGAACCGAAAGGTGATAAGAAGGTGAGAGCGCCTTGCAAGAAGTGTGGTTACAACCTCACAAAACGTAATGGCAAGTGGAATGGTAGACACGACCCTGTTAAGTGTGCACCAGGCAAGCTAGATTTTGGACACTATATGAAAGAGTGTGCTACTTGCAAGGGTACTAACGGTTGGCACAAAGAGAGGATTGCAAGGACTTACCGGACGTCCAAGTTAAGCACTGACAGTACCATATGTGCGCACTAGAGCAAGATTATGAGAAAATGGTCAATAAAATCTATACCAAAGGAGATGAACGTATCTTTCAAACAGTTTTCGTAAATGGAGAAAAAGTTATGGCGCTATTTGATCCAGGGGCTGAAGTCTCTGCTATCTCATGCCGAGTAGCCTACGCTACAGATATGGCTGTCCATAACGAAACAACTGATTTAATCTTGGGAAATGGCAAAGTTACTACTTGCGAACAAGCCATTGACTATGCACACATAATGCTGTCAGATAGAAGAGAAGTGAAGACTCACCTAATCGTTACTGACATGTCTCAGAAATACGATTTAATTATAGGTATGACTGATCTTCTCAGTTTAGGTATAACACTCACTGGTCTGCCTAATGGGCTGGACCCGAATAAAGATCAGTCAGATGATAATATGTTAAAGATACCTAAACCTCCGGAAGGTGAAGCAAAGGATATGATTCCGCACTTCACCGATATAATTATGGACTTAATTATACAAAACAGGAAGATTGCAATAACTGACTGGTGTATGTTTAAGTTCTCTAATGGGTACGTTAGACTTGACTTAACAAACGTCGACTTTGTAAACTTCGATGGAAATTACTAGGTTTCAAACTATATTAAACTAAAATACAATTTAGTCAGTTAGGATTTAGCAGTGGTAGCTTGTGTAAGAATGATCGGGACTGCCTCTTGTTAAGAGCCTAAATATCCTCGATCACACAGGGCGTACCTCTAGCTGTTCTTTATTGAATAATTTTCACTAGAAGTACTAAATGTTCATGACCACTTGCCTAATTTGTAAATAGACATAATAACGTAAGTCACGTTAATACATTAGCTGATATAAATAAAGTTCCATCTGAAGAAAAGTTAAAAAAAAAAAGACTTATTGGATTTTGGAGATTGGCGGGAGGACCAAAATCAATAAGTAGTAGTTCGGAGATTATAAAATTTAGTTTATAATATCCTACATCTACTAATGTCTCAAATAGGTCCAAGTAGATGAGTCATACCAAATACTCAGGCTATTGGAGCCATCAAAGTGAATTTAGAACACTTTGGAAATATTGGAAAAAGAGCTTGTACTAATTATTTAAAATACAAATAAAAAAACCAATGTATTATCTCAATTGATCTTGATATTTTAGACTGACCGGAGGCCGTATTTCTACATAGCCCCCCAGTAGCTTTTAGAACTACGAACGTACGTTAAGATACGATCTAGTTGGTAAAGCGAAAACCAAAGTAAAAACGGTTTCGGTCATGACTTATCGAGTAAGTATGTGCCTATATGTACGAGTTCAAGACTCATGTTGTACTCTATGTCGTTTAGTATTTGGTCCAGTAACCATTTCCGATGTAGGCGCCTTACGTTTATTATTTGGTAAGGTAATAGCCAAAGGCTGTTCTTCATTAGTAAGTAAGTTTGAACACTTTTCTGCACTGTTGGTAAGCAGATCAGAAAGTTTAGTCACGTAGGAAGTAGGTGGCAAATAGGGGAATTTCAGATCCGTCAGGGTTTGTAGTCACCTGAGGAAACCCTTTTCGTTTATCTCGTGTGTTCTTATGTAAACGCTTATTCCATTTCTTATTAAAGATACGAAGAAAGTCGCGAGATTCACGAAATGCATCGGAGGTTAGCCAAGCTACTGTCCCATCCATGAAACGGGTCTTGTAGTAAGTGTAACCGTCTTCGGATGTTTTGTCAATTATATCTTTGACTTGTGACTCCATAACTGGTACATCAGAATCAAATGAGCGAGCGAATGAGAGTTCGGAGGTAGGGATACGGTGAGTGCCTAGATTGGTTGCGCTAGTACCATCAATGTTATTCACTTCGTAAGTATCACTCTTCTCATCATGGTAGGAAATAACAAAAGGTCCTATCGTCTTAGAAGAGAGTTCGGTAACGTTGGCGTTTCGATTTATAATGTTAACGTAATCGCCGACTTTGAACTGAACAATGTTCTTAGTGTTATTCCATCGGTCATACGCTTTAAGTAGGACGCGATTCTTGTGCTCGAGTAAACAGGGGTAAACAACGTTCTGCATATGCTCGATCTTTTGTAGCCACGGGGTAGCGTGTTTCTCAGGCGCAGTTTTTATCAAACGTTGCTTGTAATTCACTATAGCGGCCAAAGAAATAGTGAAACGGGAGTGTTCCAGTTTGAGGATTCATGCAGTTATTCATTTGAGTCTGAACCCATTTCAAATGATAAGGCCACATATCCTCAACGTCGTCTAGTGCGGTACGCAAGAGTTTCTTAAGTTCTCTATGACGTGTCTCATTTGCACCCTGCGTTTGAGGTTTGTAAGGAACACCACGCCTATGGGTCATGCCTGATACGAGTATAAGTGCCTCCATTACGTCGGTACAAAACTCACTACCGTTATCAGAACATAGTACTCGGGGAAACCGAAGTCATTAAAGACGTGATAGCATAATTCTGCCACTGTTTGTGGACGTTTGTTCGGTATTGCATAAAGCAAGTTATAGCCCGAAGCCACACATAAGAAATGACAGATATATACATCGCCAGTATGCTTGGATCGCGGGAGTTTAACCAAATCGACTATGACTCGGCGCATCGGTTGGTCTTCTGTCACACTTTTTAGGGGTGCCCAACCGTATCGCTTGATCTGGTTCTTTTCACAATCAGTACAGCGTCGGTATACTTCACGTATGGTTTCTTTCAGCGCCGGGTGATCAAGCCCTGCACGAATAGCCATTTTATAAAGTATGCTCATATGCTCGATGCGTTAAATTATGTATAATTTTAACTCTACTTTCGAGCTCCTCTAAGTCAGTCAGATTCTGCGTAACGCTGGCTGGATGAACCATAGTCCTGTTGGAAAGGGCAACCTCAGTATCAGGAGGGTAGACTCCTGAGATACATAATTGACAACATTGGATTGTTGAAGTATCTTCTTCAGTTGTTTCACAACTCCTGGCTGTTCTTTAAGCAGCGCTTTAAGTAGTTGAGTGCGAGCTTCAGGTTCTCTTTAGAGTTTTGAGTCTTTGATCCATGGCCTTAGCTAGTTCCATGTTTTTACGATCTAATGCCGTTTCAATCGGCATTACCTCGACTACGATCTTGTTGGGTGCATGTGTTGTACGAGTCTTGAGCTTTTGTTCAAACTCTTTAGACTCCTCTAGTTTAGCTAAGAATTCGGTTGAGGGTTTCCACTTAGTGGTACCTGCAGGACCGATGCGACAAACAATGGTGTGTTTCCAAGGCGTCTTCTTAATAGAATAGGATCCCTGATACAAGAACGTGTCGGTTTCACGGTCGACATAAATAGGTTCGTCTTGAATCATATTAATTAAATCACGTATCCATGGGTCGGAGTTACGTAAGGGACAACACAGCGTAATGGTAGATTTAGTAATATTAACATAATTTAACAACTGTGCGATAAGTTGACAAGGTGGGTTAGCCCACGCATTATGCTTTGATAAGTCAAGCTGAAATGCATCACCTTTAGGATGAGTCAACGACCTATATTCAGAAAACCTGTTTGTTATGTTCTGCGGCGAACATATCAACAGTAAATGGACCCCATCGTGATTGAGCGAGGTTAAACCATTTCTTATTTAGCATCCAATCGGTTGCTAATAACTCTTTGACTGTTTTCTGGTAGTCGGGCACAAGTCGAGAGAGCATGTCAGGAAGATGGTTATGTATTCCTGGAATGTGTGTTATATTAAAAGCGAACTTGGCAATAATGTCATGCCAGCGGCTCACCAACTGTGAATCAGGGTTCATATCTTTTAAGTATGTTAAAGACTTTTGATCACAGGCGACAGTAAAGTAACTTCCATAAAGGTAGTCTTTAAACTGTCTTAGCGCAGTAACTATAGCAAGGAGCTCTTGTTTAACGGTAGGGTAATTCCGTTGACTCTTATTATAACTCTTGCTAAAGAATTGTATGTAGCGCGGTTTACCATTTATCGTTTGGTAAAACACTCCACCTACCGCTCGATCTGAAGCGTCGGTTGCTACTTGGAATGGGACACCATCCACAGGGTACTGCATGATGGGTGCGTCCATTACTTTACTTTTGACTAGTTTAAATGCATCATCACATTCTTTAGTCCAAAGCTTTCCCAAAGGTCCTTTGTGCAGCCGTAGGTGACTGAAAGGCTTTAAGTAATGAGAAAGATGCGGTACCGAATCCGAGAAGAAGTTAACAAACCCACACACAGAGTTCACATCTCTTCCAGTAATTGGTGTTGATAAATCCAACAGAAACTGTTTCTTGCCAGGATCAATTTCTACCCCTGCTGCAGATACTTTGTAGCCAAGTAAGTGTATAGTATCTTTAGCAAAAGAACACTTGTCTTCGTTAATCTTAAGTTTAGCATGATTAAGTCGCTTTAAGACTTCTTTAACGAGTTTAGCATGTTCATGTGCTGTCTTTGTAAAGATAACTATATCATCTAAATAGACTGATACGTTATACGACAGGTCCGCAAATAGTTCCATCATAACTTGTTGGAAGAAAGAAGGTAACATGTGTAAGCCTTCAGGTGCACCTTTAAACTGGTACTTCTTACCTTGCCAAGTAAAGGAAAAGTATTTCCTATGAGGCTCATATATCTGTAGTTGATGGAATGCAGCTTTTAAGTCTATCTTGGAAAAGATAGTCGCACCCTCCATTTTGCGTAGTATCTCGCTTATCTTAGGTAAGGGAAAACTATGTTGCGGAATTAGTTTGTTGATTGGCGACAGGTCTAGTACTACTCTTGTTTTACTAAACGTTCCATCAGATTTATATTGATCGACCGCTAAGAGAGCTAAGTTAACTGGGGTTGCATCATAATTGATTTCAATTAGACCCTGTTTTAACCAATCTTCGATTTGGGTTTTGACTACGTCTTTGTGTCTCCAACTCACGTAGTTATGTGAAGGACACTTTAACTTAGAGAAGTCGACGTTTGTTAAGTCAAGTCTAACGTACCCATTAGAGAACTTAAACATACACCAGTCAGTTATTGCAATCTTCCTGTTTTGTATAATTAAGTCCATAATTATATCGGTGAAGTGCGGAATCATATCCTTTGCTTCACCTTCCGGAGGTTTAGGTATCTTTAACATATTATCATCTGACTGATCTTTATTCGGGTCTAGCCCATTAGGCAGACCAGTGAGTGTTATACCTAAACTGAGAAGATCAGTCATACCTATAATTAAATCGTATTTCTGAGACATGTCAGTAACGATTAGGTGAGTCTTCACTTCTCTTCTATCTGACAGCATTATGTGTGCATAGTCAATGGCTTGTTCGCAAGTAGTAACTTTGCCATTTCCCAAGATTAAATCAGTTGTTTCGTTATGGACAGCCATATCTGTAGCGTAGGCTACTCGGCATGAGATAGCAGAGACTTCAGCCCCTGGATCAAATAGCGCCATAACTTTTCTCCATTTACGAAAACTGTTTGAAAGATACGTTCATCTCCTTTGGTATAGATTTTATTGACCATTTTCTCATAATCTTGCTCTAGTGCGCACATATGGTACTGTCAGTGCTTAACTTGGACGTCCGGTAAGTCCTTGCAATCCTCTTTGTGCCAACCGTTAGTACCCTTGCAAGTAGCACACTCTTTCATATAGTGTCCAAAATCTAGCTTGCCTGGTGCACACTTAACAGGGTCGTGTCTACCATTCCACTTGCCATTACGTTTTGTGAGGTTGTAACCACACTTCTTGCAAGGCGCTCTCACCTTCTTATCACCTTCGGTTCGGTAGAAGTAGAGCCAGTACCCCCTCAGTAGTAGTGCGAGGTTTCTTAGTACTACGCGCAGTATTAGTCTCTACTGCGTTTCGCTTAGTGGGCTGGGTGTAGCTCGTGGTACTAAGTACTCTAGTAGAGGAATTGGTATGCTTGTGTACTATCTTCTCAAAGACAGACCAAGGCATAGATCGCAAATCACCATAGGCGATGATGTCATCATTGACTTTCTTAAAGAGGTTAGCTCCCAGAGTCTCCATCATCTGACAAATTAATAAATATTCGCCAGTATAGGTACGACCACCCATCCGAGTATTCATATGTGTCATATGAGCTAGAGCACCTCGAATAGTGGTATCGTTCGCAAAGAACTTGCGAGACTCTAGAAGTTCACGGTCACGTGCATCTTCAAAAAAAGGTGTTAAGTATATTATCACGCAACTGGTGCCAGGGTAGGGCTTTCCAGTTGGGCTCATGAGCCTTCAAGATAGTTCGCCATTCACCTGGCTCACAGAAATGAATAAAGGCATTCATCATCTGCTTATCCCTAAGGCTGGCAGACTCCTTAAGTTGGTCGAAGGCCTTCAGTGTCTCCACTGTACTCTCATTAGTAGAGAAATCGACCTCAGCCTGCGCGTTACCTATCTGCTTTATAAAGCTTGGTTCTAAGTGTTCACGAGGCTCATGCTCAGTGCTACGGGCTGCTAGTGCCAAGATGGTGTCTATTTCCTTTCTCTTGTTATCGATTAGATAGCGAATGTTATCCGCTTTCCTATCGTCAAGGTCAGAGTCATTCAATAGACGGTCCTCAAGGACTTGCATACCAGAGCGTAATAGCCTGAGACGAGTATGTCTGGTTCTCACTTCCTCATCCTCAGGATTAGAGCGGGAACTCTCTAACGAGGTACTGGTGTAGCGATTGCCAAAATCGTGATTACCAGGGTTAGTTGGCAAATGAGGGTCGATATTACGAGGATGGTAAGCCTCATCGAGTTCCATACGATCATATCCTCTGACAGGGTTAGGTTTGTCAAGAGGATGGTCGATGGTAGCATCAGAACTATAGAGATTAAATTTTGAAATATTATCTCTCGCCAGTGGTAACTGGCTTAGTGGTAAACATACTGGCTGGTAAACCAGTAGGTCTCGGGTTCGAAACCCGGCCCGAATTTTTTTCTTCTTCGGTATAGGAAGAATATCAGCCAAGTGGGACACGATAGAGGGGTCCACAACTGCTGCTGCCGCTAGCTCCTTCAAGAGCGCTTCAGTGCGGTTCAATTGGCGTCGAGATTGAGAGGATCCAGCCACTCGTTGTCGAGTTATGGCGTCCTCAGCTTCGGCCCCAAGATTTGAGCTGTATGGAATGGCTTCTCCATCGATGGCGAAACCGAAATTTTCGGACAGGTCCAATACTTCCTTTTCACGCCGGATTTGTGCTGGAGTGTCCTTTAGATGTGGAGTTATAATGCCCCCGGACATTCGTATCCACGAATTTTCCAGCCTTTCGACGTTTATCCCCAATATTTGACGGCACGTGGTCAGGGGCAAGCTGGGGTCCTGAGCTTCACTCCTAGGTGATACACGGACGCTGGCGAGCCTTTCCGCGGTAGTAGATACCTCTTCTTCCAAGGCTTTAGGATCCGACGATTCATCCTCAGAATAATCCTCTGTACCAACCTCAGAATTTGCTTCCCCCAACAGTATCCTCGGCAGGCTCAACTCTAGACAGGCTAGGTGTTTCCACAGGGACCTCAGGAACCTCGGCAGGCTTAGCAGGCTTAGAGCTAGCGGCTCCCTTGCCTTTAGAAGTACCCTTAGCCATAGTATTTGCTGGACAGTAAATCGATGTCAGACAGTCTAGAAGCAGTACACTACTGTAACTACTAAATAACTGAAAAATATGTAAACTTCTGATGGAAATTACTAGGTTTCAAACTATATTAAACTAAAATACAATTTAGTCAGTTAGGATTTAGCAGTGGTAGCTTGTGTAAGAATGATCGGGGACCGCCTCTTGTTAAGAGCCTAAATATCCTCGATCACACAGGGCGTACCTCTAGCTGTTCTTTATTGAATAATTTTCACTAGAAGTACTAAGTGTTCATGACCACTTGCCTAATTTGTAAATAGACATAATAACGTAAGTCACGTTAATACATTAGCTGATATAAATAAAGTTCCATCTGAAGAAAAGTTAAAAAAAAAAGAAAAAAGACTTATTGGATTTTGGAGATTGGCGGGAGGACCAAAATCTATAAGTAGTAGTTCGGAGATTATAAAATTTAGTTTATAATATCCTACATCTACTAATGTCTCAAATAGGTCCAAGTAGATGAGTCATACCAAATACTCAGGCTATTGGAGCCATCAAAGTGAATTTAGAACACTTTGGAAATATTGGAAAAAAGAGCTTGTACTAAATTATTTAAAATACAAATAAAACAAATGTATTATCTCAATTGATCTTGATATTTTAGACTGACCGAGGCCGTATTTCTACAGTAATCAGAAAGCATACTGTTACACTTGTCCTGTCTGCTTTTTTATCTTTCGCAGCGACTTGTGTATCTTCTTCTATGGTGGGTTCATCGACCCATCTACCATGGACTAGTTGTGCGCGAAATCTCCTATACCTTTTGTCCATTGACCAGAACCAAGGTAGCTGGGCGTTCTTAAATCCACGAATACGTCT
>LUCW03001957.1:97500-108096 GCA_001586965.3 Sphaeroforma sirkka | reverse complement strand
TTTTAGTTTGTTACCTCTTCAGATGACGAAAAGTATGAAAAGCGCGAGCGCAAACTGGCGCTCGTTGTGGAAGAGATGCTCGAAACTGAACAAACATATGTCGATTCCCTGTATGACATGGAAGGCCTGTTGAACGAGTGTCTGTGCTTCGTTAAGCCAAACGGACCTTTTCATAGAGTAGACATTGAGCTACTTTTTTGGGTATGCGTCGTTTACTGCGTGCGTTTGGTAAAATTCTTTGTGCACGTGTTTTTCGGGTATGATTTTTACCTACAGATTGCAATCTCTTGTTATGCCGCTCAAACTCAGTCTATTTTCTCATTTGCTGTTTTGATTATCGAGAGCATGACTATCAAATAGTGGTGTTAATGCGAAAAGCAACTTCGGAATATAGCCGAACAGTATTGTACAGTATACTACGCTGAAGCATCGGTGTTAAGGGGATTTGTAACATCTGTGCGTATGCGCTATTAATGAATTCTTTTTTGCGGCAGGGGTGTGTGTGTGTGTGTGTGGGAGGGTGGTGTAGATAAACGTTCACACCAACGAATCCATCCCGAATGCTAAAAGGCTCCAGATTGCTTTCGCATCCCCACTCACAAGTGCAATGCTGCCCATGCATTCACCTCGTCTCTTTTCATTTTCAGGAACTGAATGTACGTTTCCTCACAATTGTTTTGCTTTGTTTATTCTACGCGGACCTCAGCAACGTGGCCGAGTTGTACGTCTTCCACCTGGACCTCCTGGAACGGCTCAACTCATGTATAGACTATCCGTGGTTTGCTGGCACATTCTTCAACGATTCTGTATGTGTATTTAGTGAGCTCGATTTCAAAGTCAATCAGTCTGTTGGCAATCTGTTCCATCGAGTTCTGAATTTGATTTGAACCGTATTTTGCGCACTCTTGACTATTATCGGAAGCTGTCTACGCTCACACGCCGATTGCGCATACTCACACGCACACACCCACCACATCGCAAGCGCAAACGAAGCACATTCTGGCATACACGGTGTGTACGTACACGTGATTACTTCTGCGAGCGAATAGATCTCGGCTGTTGTTGGGCATACGTAGCAATAACAGTTGCACGCTGTTGGAGTGTTCTACTGAGATTAGCCGCCGGTGTTATATGCAGAACGCATGTTCCTTTGACATTGAAGAGGTGGCCCACTCACAATCGACACAATTCTCGATCATCGATTCATAGGCTGAGGAAATGATGAAGCTATATATCACCTACTGCTCGAATAGCTCGGCAGCCTTGGAAGCGCTCACGTTACTGTCGCAGGATAATGAGATGTCTGCTATAATTGGCAAGCTGCTGCAAGCCAAGCAGAAGCCGTTGGGTTTAGGGCCAGAGATCCTGAAACCCGTGCAGAGAATTCTGAAATATCCACTGCTCCTGAGGGTAGGTTTGCGTTGGTCGTTGCAGAATCTTTTCCATGGCTCTACCATTCCCACGAGACACTGGTTGTACAACTATATGTGACGGATTACAAGATGGCTGTGTCAGCTGAGACGCTATCGTCATGGTCGTCGTGACAGTTCTTGCACGTATAAGTGTCGTACCCACCGTCTAAATCACACTACTGGCATAGGTCGCTTTTTATATGTTCGGCACTGCCAATGAGTTTGCCACTGATCAAATGCTATTATGGATTGAAAATACTTGCTAGTGCTCTTTCTAGTCACCAGACAACGGCCATTCACGATCCAACGTATTGATTATTCCGCCGTTAACATATGTGTGCGCCTTTTGCGATTACCGCATTCCTTGCAATCTTCCGCTTTGCTGAGTTACCGCTCATTGCATGTGCATTCATTTCAAGATTAATGTGTTATATTGTATGTGTCGCATCTCTCGATCTCCAATAAGGTGGTTAGAGTCACCCATCGCACGTGAAGCGAATGATGAAAGTGTGACATGTGGTGTCCAGTACTTGATTGTTCTATATTCACACTGTAAACACATCTTAAAACTCGAACGATATGCCTCAAGTAAATACTCTTGTTGTCTTTCCAACCTCTGAATTCGGGTTCTCTGCCTGGTAGTGTGTGCGAGAGTGCGAGAGAGAACCCGTCGTGTACAATACGAGCCAGTGTTCTAATGTTCTCACATCTCAACGCTGCACTTGTTAGATCTATTCCGCAATCATTCACGCACTCTCAATCGAATATATGTACCGGATTTGTCCTATGAATAGGAGTTGACCAAATATAGTGAACAAGGGGAAGACGGATACGACGACGCAGTCGAGGCGATGGACAAGATCAATACAGTGGCAGATTACATAAACAACCGCAAAGCCGCCGATGAGAAACTTCAGAGAGTCGTGTCTATCAAGGACAAGCTCGATCACTTCGATGTGCGTGAGCATTCTGTGTCTGTGAAACAAGTGTTTGGATTGGTGGGAAGATTCGTGGGTTACACGAGTGGAAGTGCCAGCAACTGGGGAAGTTCGGCACTTGCGCTGCGATATTCATATTGATCTTGGGGTCGTTAATTGTGACACCTTGACATAGATTTCTGGTCGTTCTACCCGTGTCAATATGCATTTTCATTCTTGCCCATGTCTGTACATGTGCTTATAGGACAACCATCTAGTGCCAGATCGATACACGCAGCACGCCTTGGCCTCGTATAACCACACATGCTCATAGCTGACGTTCTCATCGGTTGGTGTCCTCTTCAGGAGGACCTCTTATCATATGGGTTATTGATCATGGAAGCGTCGGTGCGCGTGAGCATAGGGGGCCGACGCCCGGGCGAAAGGAAAATGCATGTGATGGAAAAAGTAAGCGCAAATAGTCCCATTTATGTCACTTCGTATATAGACAATTGTTATTCCCAAATCCGGGTGTCGCCCGGCAATCCGGATTTGATGGATGCGCGCACATGCGACTTATTTTAAAGAGCGCTTTCTTCTGTGCGAAATAATGCTGCGGCTTCTCTGTGCAGAGTCCTTGCGTGTGGTTTATAAGAGGCAGATATTGTGGTGAGGAGTTGACGACAGCCGTCTAACGCCCCGTGCCCCACAAAGAATCGCGCACATTGACATTCCGAATTCACTTTAGGTTTGTCAGTAGTCAAGTCGAAGCTATCTGGCATGATGATAGCTATCATCGACTCCGAACTCACTGACCCATATGATCAATCCCGTTTGATGCGGTAGTTCTAGATACCCTTCAGCCCACATTTTTATGTAGTCAGAAGCTTGTATCCACACTTGTATCTTGGGCCTTGTCTTAATAGTTCTAACAACTTACCCGATATCTACTTCCCTTGCAAATGCGGCAGTGTATACTATTGGCGAAACAGGACTACTCTGGGAGGATGAACTTCAAAGATCTCCTACTGATAGATAAGACCGAAGTCAATAGATCGCAGCACGACCCATCCACGTTTGAACTGCTGACCAAAGAGATGAAGAATAATAAAACCGGCAGAAACCCGGCAGAGGGTAAAGTGAAGACGTATAAAGTGTCTTGCCGGACATCCGCAGAATGCAAGGTATGTGGGTGATTTGCAACATAGGCACGCGTGATGGGTGTGTGGTTGATTAGAGTTGGTCTTATAAGAGGGGATCGGCAGTGTTGAATTGAGTTGTGACACGTGGTGATGACATAGTCTTTGGTAGCATTCAAATGCATGTGACTTGATGCCAACATGATTGACCTCTACGAAATGACGTACCGACTGATGGACTTTATACCGAACTTCTGTAATCGAGTTTTTCATTTATGTGGGTAGCACAATCTCGAAGTACATATCTATTGGCATATCTATTGTAGAGCGAGTTCTACTTATTTCGATTGACTCCGATTATACATGGCACATTTTATTGTGACCAACCAGGCTCTACAAGCGAGGGATTCGGTATTGCTGAGTACGCAACCGCCCCAGACATAGGATAACTCACATGCAGGATTTGTACGATCTAATTATAATCTCCTAATGAACTAATGTCCTATTGGTGTATCTCCAGAAGTGGCTACGAGGCTGGGCGCGCTATTGACGTCGTTTTCATCTGCAATCCATCTCTGAGAGGCGTTTGTAACTGAATAATCTGTGCTTTGTATCCTCACATCTTCACAAGCTAGGTTCATTGATCGCATTGGAACATACAGCTGTCATTGTAACTCTATCACCATCACAATTACTACGATGCTGAAGACTGATCATCGTTTTGCTGGTGCCATCAAAATTTCCATATTCTACTTATAGGCGTTGACGAAAGCGATACAGAAACTAACGGAGAGTAGTTTATTAAACTTTCTTGCGGCGAAAAGTCAACCGAAGTCGGCGGTTGAAGAAAATGTATGCCACTCTCAGATCCACCCTTAACGTTCGTGATGTATATATGGTATTGGCGTCGGAAGTAGGATGCCCATTGCCAGACCGACTTGCTGAGAATTTACGCATTTTTTTTCAAAAGTCTGTTTAAGGTCTGCACGAACAATGCTGTTATGTTCAACATCGATATTTATACTATTGCGAGCGTAAGTTTCGTCACAAATTGCATGCCGCGTGCTTTATGAAACTACACTCCTCATATCAGTCTTGTCGACAAATACAGACTAAATGCATGATCTACCGATCTTCAGGAAGCGACAAAATACCTGGACCTCGATGCCATCGAAAGGAGGGAGCGGAGATTACGGGAGCTAAGAAGCAAGAAGACGTCAGGTGAGCACCTCTATCATTCAAATGCAGTTTGGTTTGTTCTATTTTTCACGAAGATTTCGTATTGTGTGTGTCTGTATGACCAATGTACATGATTGTAGGCGTTATCGAACGTATTTGCATTGCCCTGACAC
This sequence comes from Sphaeroforma sirkka, assembly GCA_001586965.3. Lineage (NCBI taxonomy): Eukaryota > Ichthyosporea > Ichthyophonida > Sphaeroforma > Sphaeroforma sirkka. The sequence goes on along the minus strand of LUCW03001957.1, from coordinate 103,276 downwards.
GTACGTATAGTTCTATGGTTGATGTATTTATTACCCTGGAAAGTATGACCTTCTCACGTCCAAGTAACCCCATCCCCAAGAATTCAAATGTACGTGTGGGGTCTAATATGCTGTTGTTCAACAAGAGTCCTTACGGTTGTAGAGATGCGTGGCATTTAATAATATAAAAAGGACAAGTTCGTAAAAAGTTCGAGCTAATCATTTGGGCTTGCGTTCCGTCCTTTGTTTGAAAGGGGCTCTTGCTTCTGATCTGGTTGTGGTGTCTCTAAACTAAACCATTCATAGAGATAGGAACCTCTTTATCGGCTCATTTCAAGTTTAAAGTATCAGATCTCATACTGCATCCACCGGGTGTCCTCTTACGTGTTCTGTAGTGCGATCCGGATTAGGAATGGGAAAGAAAATGACACACCTATCAATACAAGACTTGGGTAGCCGTAAAACCACCAGTTCACCCCTTGTCCGATCCAAAATCGCCGCCTCAAGTCCGGCACTTTCGAGAGGTGAGTCAATCATGCCAAACATTGTGACGTACTTGCGGGTGAAAAATAATAGCGCACACTGAGGAAGCGAATAGACAATTGTACGTATGCAATTCAAAGTACGATCGCATTGCTATCACCTTTGCATACATGCACATCGAAACTACCACTTCTGAGAGAGAGAGATCAATGTCGCACACACAGCGTCATGGATACATAACCACATGCACGAATATGTGTACAGCCTCAGGGGGGAGGTTTTTAGTGGATACGTATATCGTCATATTTGCTTTTTTTTTTTTTTAAATCTTGAAAAATGTTGTCTAGATCGATAAACATTTATGCCAACTGCTATTTTCATGTGCCATCGAACAAGTCATGCGTGTTTGTAGCTATATCTCTGTGTATGCGTCAAAGTATTTAAAAAAAAACTGTACGTACTCGTATTGTTCGTATGGTTGATAAAAAATAGGTGTGCGTTCATATTATAGCCGTGCTGCTAAATAGGGTTTCCTTAGCTGTATTTTCGGAACCATTTACACTGCAAGGAACCTTCACCACACTCACACATCTCGTACGTGCAACTACACTCTACCGCATACTTACGCATTCCAATGCTATATTGTCCTTCCTATACGTCTATATTCGTCTCGCAAAAGATTCCCCGAAGAGCATTAAGAAGAGTAAAACACTCGGCGCGGGCAACCGACCCGAGTCACCGGACCGACGATTATCGCAACAGCACAGTGTAAGTCACAGGGCCTATACATCAATCCATGAGCACAATATGGCGTTATAACGGACGTTTTGTTCTACTGTACAGTATCGATTCGTCAAACGGGTTCAGGATCCTGTGCTTGCAATTGGCGCTACCAATCACATGCACATAGTAGCTTTTAAAATGCGTTTTATCTTGAGCATAAAATCACACCTTTTCTGCACATCATCGCATCGTAGAAAATAATGTTCACCATTCACGTACAACCATATAGACTGGATTAGGACCGCCCACATCCTCTGCACCAATACGTAAGATGACGTCTGAGAACGCCATCCTAAATCGGGGAGCGCCTCACCTGGCGGAACAAAACCAGAGGACTTCATCGCCTGTTCCTGCGTCGATTAGGAATTCTATGCCCCCTCCATTGCCCCCTGCGAGAAAACCGAACAATGGTATGTGCACATGGGGTGACCGTGTTGTGTGTTTTAAGGTATCAGTGTGGGATGGTGGCAGAAGAGCGCGGTAGGGTATTCCTGCCCAAACTGTATCTAGCAATTATCTGAGATTAGTCACTTCGAGGCAGTTTATTGTGTTATTTCAAAGCATGTCGCATGAGCGTGAGGCGTGTACTATGATGATCACCATATCTGACAAGGGTAGGTTTCTAGGTGGCCGGGTATCGGCACGAGTCTCGTATTGGCCATGTGTGTGTGAGTCCCAGTTTTAACTGTACCGGGTATAGGTTAAAATCTGGCATTCTGTATTTGAAATGGGATAAGATTGGGTGCATGCAGGCATGCCGATTTGTGTTGTCTATGTGGTGTCGGTTTAAACGATTGAGTATTGGAATATCATAAGCACTGCATGAATTGTTTTGACTCTTTTGTTGCCAATATTTTCTGTAGCCGGTTCCACACACCGCATCTGGGGTGTAAAGTTTGGCCCAGTTAGTTAAGGCACCTGTCCTATGTACGTATTTTTGTCTTTAGCACTAATAGTATAAGGTCAATGCGACGAGATTTCATGTGTGATGATTAGAGTATTGCAATCAATCGCCGCCATCGACACTCGCTCACATGATCTTTCGCGACTTCCCCATTCCCTGCCAAGCGTGATATTGTACTCACAGCCAACGATGGCTTACCCTACTCACTGCGTTGAGGTTTTAGGGCTTTAGGAATCGGCCATGTCTTATCTGTCGAAATTCGGTTCACATCAACCTACTAACAGTACAATTTGTGTGCGATGATCAACAATGCGTCCTGCATCACAGGACAATCCGACGATGATACGTCCACCATGTCGGATCAAAGTTATACAACCACAACCACAGCGTACAACGATCAAGACTCGGAATTTGATACTGATGAGGCGGAGTCTGATTTTGAAAGTGTGTTCTTATATTCGTAGTGCTATCTGAAAAAGGTACAATTTGGTATCCAACGCGATGGTATGTCACATCGAATGATGACCTTTTTAATATCTTGGTGCCCGTACACTGCTTGATATTCCACTCTCCGCATCTATTTCGAACCCGGGACAGTGAGTTCTTTCTAAGAGTGACTGGTTCATTTGTCCAGACCTCCTGATAGGTGTCTGCTAATGTCTTTCTAGTTGGTCACACCTACCACGTACCATGTAATCATTATACATAAGTACTACTGTTCGGATCAAGCTACGTCCGCACGCATTCAAATCTCATTATCCTGTCGATACACTACTCATTCGACTACTTATTCTTTTCTCTGCTTAGTTTCGATTAATGAGGATTCATCAGACACGAAGGGATATGTAAGGCCGCCTTCGTATCCACCCGCAGGACCCCCCCCCAGGTTGATTGTTTCAAGCTTGTATGGAAGTGGTGATATACATGCCGGTGTTGCAAATAACACCCGTGTTGGTCGCTAGTTAGGTTCCATTGAAGAATACAGTTTACCTTTCTGCTTAACTGGATGCGAATGTGGTTTGTGCGCGAATTTCTCATACTTTTGCACTGGGAACGGGTGTATAACATCAGATCACGCAATTACAATACATGACATCTGGAACATTCATTTTGCGCATCTGAGTTTTTACTTGACAAGTTTTGTGCCTTTCTTCTATTCAATAAGACTCGAGTGACTTCATTAGTGTTCCTTACATCGTAGTAACGACTGCATAGCAGTTCTCGCATGCCGAGAACCATTTACAATATTCTCATACCCAGACCCTCTTAACTACCACAGCATACCACAACCCGTACCACCAGAACGTCACCTCAAGTCGCGAAGAGATTCCAACTCGGATCGATCAGTTCCACCAGAAGTGCCTTACACCAAGCCACGACGACCATCAGCACCAAGCTTACCTTCAGAAAGCGTTCCCGAGCAACGGGCGCGTGCAGGCTCACACACCCCCCCACCCATAGCACCCAAACCTAAGGTACCCCCCACGGTGATAGCCCATTTGCACCGCAAACCAACAGTGAAGGCCCCCGCACCCCCCAAGCCGAAAACACCCACCACCTCACACCCGCCTATAAGTAAACCACCTGGTAGTAGTAATGGTACTAGCCAATCGCCCAGCTATGGGAATAGCCCAACCAGTGCACCCTTGGCCGGCGGGACTAGCAGTCCGAGCCCCATGGAGGGGGCGACAACTAGCGATGCCGGTGCGACCAGGCGTAAAAGCCAGCCTCACTCGCCCAGAGCGCTGGCACCTAAACCACCAAAGCTGACGCTATAGTGAGTGCGATGTAAATATAGTAATCCAAGCAGGGATATACGGATTGGACACGACCTACAATCATTGGGTATTGAGATTAAGTATCAACCATCGATATTTATCAATCAACTAAATTGATGTGATTAAATCTACTTTTGCTGGAGGCAACTAGCCCTAGATCCAATTCAAACCAACTGCTCCCATAAAACAACAAGTCATGCTCTAGCGATGTTGCTTCGAATTCTAGAATCATGCCCCCGTCGATAGAATTTTTGAACCAGTTCACATGCGCATGGTACAACTCCAAAAAAGAAGAGGTTCGTCATGATCATCCACGGAGTATATTTGCTAGCTATAGCCACACCGTGTGCAAATTTCACTGCTTTTCTATGGGCATCTTCATGTCATTTCGGCGAGTCTTCTGTCCATCTCGAAGAACAAAAATCCACTGGACAATATCGATTACCCTTGTTCGTATTTACTACTAGACGAGGAGGCGTACTTCTCATTTGTATCGTCTTATGCATGTTTGTATATACTCTTAAACGTTAGCTCTGGCAGGTTGCTTTACTTAAGATAACTACAGAAAAGTGCATACGGGTAGTTCGAAATCCATTATGCATGTCGTTCAAATCGGGCGCACTTTTGGAAGAGCGTGAAGATCTTGCAGAACTCGTACAGATGATCCAAAATATGTGCGTTAGGTACTTGCATTATATGTGGGCTTGACTTACGTGAGTCGTCCGACTTGGCTGCCCAGGATATGCTCTGTGATTAAAGGGGTGCCATGCATATGGATACATTACCATGCATTTTGGGTTGACTGTGGTACGCGCCTGCAATTGTTATTAGCACGTGTCCCGGAAATATATAATCAATCGTCCCAAGCCTAACAGCTTCGCGGTGCCGTATCATGCAAGGAAGGAAGTTAACCTATGCATGCAGACACTGTGGCTACAACACCACCCTTACATTAACATTTAAATCACTGACTGCAAGCGCCCCCTTTACAACATTTAAATCATGTAAGGGTAAAGAAAACCCTGGATTGGTTTTAAACATTATGTAATCGAAAGAACTCCCAAGGGTATCAGGTTTCGAAGACTTGCTATATCCTCGCTGGAGACGGTTAGGCGGAGTCGCGAGAAATCGAAGGCTTGAAGTACAAAGAAGGTAAAACATAAATGTCTACTGTAGCAAAGCGGTGCTGGACTACAACAGCACTCAACTTCATGTACATATCAGTATATCATGGGGTCAAAATAGCTTTATTTGCATGATCTTTCAACGTAGATGTGGCGCCCACTGAGTTCAAATCAAGTAGATTCGACATTGGGAATTTGTTCCACAATTCCTCAACTCTCACTGCAAGGCGGCCACAATTAATGCGAAAGCGAAAAGAAATTAGTTTGATTGCAAAAGAAAATATTATTGCAAACTGACGTGCTGATGAACGCTTTGCGCACGGTCACTAGTATGTAACCACAATACTCCGCCCATATCCATTCGCCGAACAACACCTTTACGTGATGGGTAACTCCTTTGCACCTAATCATTGCGGTACTCGTTCATACTAACTATCTTATAGGCACACCGCTATGTGCGATGCAACGACACTTGTAACCACAGCACAACAATATAGCAATCTGACGTATAATACTCGCAAGAAATACATTTGAGAGTGGACGAGGGCAGGATACTGATACAAGGCCACTGTACGTTCCGGGATAAAGGAGAACTCATAAGAATGAAACACATCCAAATTTTTAACAATATTGTATGTGAAACGCTGTGTAGCCTATATTTCACTACAGTTTAGGAAGCATCACGGGAAGCTACATGAATGAGTTGCTCGACTATACACACACTC
>LUCW03001957.1:80000-92500 GCA_001586965.3 Sphaeroforma sirkka | reverse complement strand
GGATTTGTGTCGTACGACAATGCCGCCAGTGCCAGCGCCGCCATTCAGTCGATGAACGGTTACAGAATCGCGAACAAGATGTTGAAGGTTCAACTCAAGCGTCCCAGGTATGTGTCGGGTGTTCAGTACACGGATACAGCTTTACATCATCTTCCTGTTGATCGTTTCGAACACCGATATTTGTACTCTCCTTGTTACAATAATCAATTGTCTGTTGTTTCTGTTCTCTTATCGATAATATTGTTGATGCCCATCCCCTTTCAGAGATTCGTCGCGCCCATATTAAGTGAGTACCAGAACTTGTCCTACGGTTCGAGCGCGTGTACACGTTCTATCCGAGTAACTTGACACTTAATTATGCTATGGAGTATGAACTGTTGGTGGCCTGACTTGCGTTGAGTTGACCGTGACGTATCTCGTCCTGTCGTCTAATAGCCCTGTTCCCTCGAGTGTGATTTGACGTCAAAATATGCCGACAAAAGTGACGAAACGTGTTTCGAATGCCGTGCCCCCCATAGTGCCCAATTGAGATGGTCGTGGGTTGTGTCAGATGTACAACAGTTACCTGAACCATGATATTTAGTATAATCAATATGTGCATGGTGATATGCTCTGCACACGAAGTGAAGTGAAATGAATGACGCAATTGATGAGATGTAGTAGGTTGCTTTTTATCTACCTTTTTATCTACAGTGACCGAAACATGCTTTCGTATACATGAAATAATGAAATGGAATCGTTAAGCACTTCAGATGGCTGTGGCTATTGTGTTTCGTATCTTCTTTGGCATTTGTTTTTTTCTTGCGCGGTTCAGTGCTGTCCCAATTTGTACTGCTTCATTTATTATTAGTTGTGATCATGGTTGTGAAATACGAGCTTCATTTATTGTACTACTGAATGCTCTACTGAATTGTTTGATTTAAATTTGAACTTTTTTTTGGCTAGCTATCGTCCTTTGGTTTAATGATTACATCTTTCTAATTATTGAAGTTTGCTTTGTTGGTTCGGACGTGCTCTATATGTATCATTCATCTCTTATTGATAGGTTATTGAATGATGCGTCGTCTATTTTCTCGATTTGCTGCTTCTGTTTTTCTTCTATGTACATGTATCGTTCGTCTCTTATTGATAGGTCATTGAATGATGCGTCGTCTACTTTCTCGATTCGCTGCTTCTGTTTTTCTTCTGTCTTTGTAGTGAGTCGTGTGATTTTCAACAGTGTAAAAACTGCAATACGCCATGAAGTCTTGCAATGCTTCAAATTCTTCTCCTGAAGTTTTCGACGATGTATATAAACTGAAATTAATAAATCAAGGAGAAAGAAATTGAACGAATTTTTTTATTTTATCGAGCTGTACGAATTGCTGTCCACGAATGACAAAGAACATTACAGAATCGACATGAAATCATTCTTCTGGTCGATAAACATGTGTGTCGTCGCCTCGGCCTTCCATATCCTGATAGCTTAGAGCTCGGCCTTCCATATCCTGATAGCTTAGAGATTGCCTGATTGATGCAAGAACAACAACGTGAATTTCGAATGGGGCCATGAACACTGAATTTTGTACTTGTGTATATACGATATTCAGGGCCATTCTTAAAGGCTTGGGTATGAATTGTTCCTACGTGTTTTCCCTACATCAATGAACTACGCAATGCAAGTGTTCGAGATATGCATCATAGTTAACTTGAAAACCCAAACTGGTTTGCGAAAGTCTGCAGAGAAACCTATATGTTCTCGATCTTCTCCAGGCTGGCTTACAACTTTGCCATTGTCAACGAGGAGACGCGGTGTCCGAGATGTATACCATCCCGAAACTAAGTATGTGTACAAAAACCGCTTTGTAAGGGAAGGGGATAACGCTACTGTACTTTGCCTCCCGTACTCAAAATATGTGCGCGAGCGCACTTTGAATACTTGCTAGTGAAGCTTAGCGATCAAAATTGAATTCGTCTTTTGAGCAACACTGATTTGTAACTTAGAACCACTTCCTATCTGTAGTTAAGGTCATCGTTTAATGCTTTTAAACGCGTTAGCGTTACTCCCACGCGAAATCTGCGGCCGCAGTGCTAGCGATATCTTCTGCCAAGGCAAACGACGCCGTGCACGCGGGTGACGGTGTATTGCGAACGTGCAGAACGAGACCATCCAATGCCTGCAGCGTGTAAGTAGTTTTGTGTTGAAGTAAGCTGTGGAAAGCAGTCTGGGCCGGCCTATACTGTGAAAGACATTCTTGCCAACGTATGGAGATACAAATCTTTCAATTATATTAGAAAGTATATATATATATACAATATGTATTGATTTCTTCACATAAAGGTATATGAGCACACTCTTGTTCCTTTTCATACGAGACGAATACGACCCTCTACAAATTACGCATTCATTGTGATCGTTGCTGAAAAACTAGCAATTCGATGGTACTGTAATTCCCGAAACAGCTGGTGTACCGTTTCTTCATGTGAATATACGTTGCAAACGTTTCTACAAGAGTACACCTACACCTTAATGTAGAATTATTTGCATATGAACACGCAATTGCGTGTATGTGCCCGAATGTACCAAACATACTGGTGTTAGGCAAAGTATAGAAAGCTACACATGGCCGTTGACTTGCGCAATGGTCAGCTGTCAATACGTATGCAGTTGAAATTGAGGGGGAATAAAATGGTTGACACGTAAACTAACGCCATCACTAATATTCATTCTCATAATGACTACAAGCGTTGAGCACCAGGCGGTTCCTGCGTATTAATCGCACACAACATACCTTGCGATCGAATTCGAATTCGTTGATGACCTTGCCGTCTATGTGCGAGAAGGCAGTGCCCATGACACCAACGAAGGACTCTTCCACCATGTCGTCTGTGATCGTTGGGATGAGCTTGCGAGCCTGTGCATGTGCATTGCAGAGCAGTCACGCGGACTAGACATTAAGAAGTCGTCCAGTACCACGATTCAAAGTCTGTAGCGTCAACATGGGCGACTTTACCGAATACTCCCAAGTATACTATGTCGTGTGCTGCGGGGCTACTCACGGCACCGCAAACACGGCGATACGGGTACTGCATTGTTGTATGGCACATAGCGACTTCAACAGGACAAACTAAGTTTTTTAGGCAGGCTGTGTACTTATATCACATGTCGCATCGTGCGGTGAACGGAAATGACACATACAAGCGTGTTGCGAGTCGAACACAACATGGAGAGTCGTAGAAGACACGTCCTTCATGAGTGATGGTACAACTTCAACTCGCAAAAGATCAACGATGAGATCTATTCCTAGGTAAGCCAAACCTGCATTGGGCTGTAGCAGACACAAGTGTACCACGTACACTTAGTGTGCATACCTCATTCAGGAACGCGGTTTTGCTCAAATCCCTATAGGCTTCGGAGATTGACAGACCCAAGTTACTCGCAACGAACTTCATGGCCCCCACATTGCCGGTCAGCCGCATGAGTTCTTTGACGCTGAAATCAGAGGCTTTGTACGCCTCTCTATCAAGGCATATAGACGATCCTGGCACAGACAATTTGGCCAAGAAGAACACTTTCATGTTAAACGGTGCGCAGAATCTAATGAATAGATCAAGAAATGCTCCAGCCCTTACGGATAAGTGATATTGCCCACATAAGGGATTGATATAGCCTCCTTGCTTCGCCATGAGGTTGATCGCTTTACTTTGAACCACCGTATGATACCTCTGAACCGCCTTTACACCCACTCTACTGTAGTGCGTACAGGCATAGATACCTTGGCGGCATGCATATAAAGTCTCGCGCACACACCTGGTCCCACAATCATCTGCTCTCCACGGCGCTCATTCACTGTCGGTGTAAAGTGTACGCCAACGGCGATACCTAGAATAGCAGGAATGTGAAAGCAACTACTTAATGGGGTGGAGCATTGCGTCTCTACGCACGTGATATGGATGCGGTATTTCGCACCTGGATATCTACTGTGAACCTCATTTTCGCGAACTAATACAATAAATGTAATCGATATACACTTATATTGGATTGATACATATCTGAATACCTGTATGGACATATCGCAAACCCTGTCTTTTCAACTGGGGCGACTGATAAGAATGAAATTTCAACCAGAACTATCTGTGCCTGGTTTATCTATTACTGTAGTGAACTGTTTCGTCTAGCAATCCCGCAAGTGAATCGTATAACAGTGCCAACATCAGTGACATCTTCACAGGTTCCAGTTCGACATAGTATAAAGTAAAATGATTGTTAACTGGTACATTCTGCTGTGCAACCACGACCACTGATTGTGGGTCTCGTGAACCGTGTCGCTAGGTTTCTAGATTGATCCACAAAGGAAACACGCATCTAATTGAACCACGTTGCGGCAAAAAACCGAAACATCCCGGGTGGCAAATCGGGCTAGATCCGCAATACATTTCAATGCATGCATTCGTCTAACATGTATATAACATATCAAAGTTACGAGAGAACTGTTCGCCACTCAGTACAGCCATGAACTCGGCTTCATCGCAGTACAGTACAATAAACTTAAGATAACCTCTACATGATTCGCACCGCTAGTGTAAAGCCCACGAACTCATTGATTTCAAGAAAAAAACAATACAAAAACGCTTAGAACACCGGCTGTACCACATGAACAGAAGAGTGCAGTGGCCAAATCACACTCGCTCTATGGTTAGGATTAGCTTTAATATTTCTGCATACATACAATCCTCTACAGCAAAAAGCTCGATGGTCGGAACAAACCTATGCTATACCCCCATGCATATACTACTATATAGGCTATAGCGTTACGGGTGGACAGACTTCTGCTTGATTACCATACACACACTGCTCTATAGTGTATAGCGTTATGAGTAGACAGACTTGTACTATATCACCATACACACACTCTTCTACAGAAGGTAGCTCTATGGTCGGAACACACCTGTTCTATACCCCCATACATACACTACTATATAGGATATAGCGATGTGGGATACACTACTATATAGGATATCGCGATGCGGGTGAACAGACTTGTGCTATATTACCATACACACACTGTTCTATAGGAAATGGCTAGTATAAGTTGCTCGTACTGTGTATGCACGTACCCGCTCCCACTTTCGGTGCTGGGTACACATTGGCTGTGACAATGTCCTTGTATTCCGCTTTCATCTGCCAGTACCTGCTGGGCAAGAAATTTGTTGCGTCAGTTACAAGTACCGTGCTGAAGATACTGCAACGTGACGCCGACACTGAATCGGCAGGAGGATGGCTATACCAATATGTAACCCACTAAGCCATACTCATAAAATATTGCATTGCATTTATTTTCGCCACACAGATAGAGCGTATGCAATTTACAATCGCAATACCATGCAGATAATAGATACTGAGGGAAGTACACATGCACAATGTGCACAGGATTTGGCATATATGATTATGTGCTTACACACAACTGAAAATAACACAGGGGAGACACACCAGGTTCAAAAACTAAAGACACACCAGGTTCAAAAACTAAAGACACACCAGGTGCAAAAACTGAAGATACACCAGGTGCATAAACAAAAGACACACCAGGTGCAAAAATTAACGACACACCAGGTGCAAAAAACCAAAAGATTCACCAGGTGCAAAAAAAAAAAAAGACACACCAGGTGCAAACACTAAAGACACCAGGTGCAACAATTAAAGACACACCAGGTGCAAAAATTAAAGACACACCAGGTGCAAACATTAAACACACACCAGGTGCAAACATTAAAGATACACCAGGTACAAAAATAAAAGATACACCAGGTGCAAAAATTAAAGACACACCAGGTGCAAACATTAAAGACACACCAGGTGCAAACATTAAAGACACACCAGATGCAAAAATCAAAGACACACCAGGCGTACACATGAGGTGCAAAAAGTCTAGACACACCAGGTGTACACATGAGGTGTAAAAATTCAAGATCTTCGGCAGCCTCACACTACTATTCAATCCTCCCACAAGGTCACAAGTGGGCCAAAGCAGTTCACAGCCAACACATGCATACATTAACGTACTGCACAAACACAGCCATACACACACCTACGCACACTCCATGAATGCACCCGAGCTCGCTGCACATACCGTCCGCGAAAGTTAACGATCTTTGGCAACACCGCACCGCCGCCAAGTTTTCCCACGAGGTCGCTTTGCAGTCCACAGCAGCTGATGGCGTGCCTCGCTCTCACAGTCTTCACTGGTCCCAGTTGGCGCTGCTCAAGGCCTTGTATCTCGACCAGGGCGTCGCCGTGGGCATCCTGTGCGAATGGCGTGCGATCGGTCGTATGAGGCAATGGAGAGTGGGGGTGCTATGTCGGTATCGGCAACTCTTGGCTATATAGTAAGGTAAAAACTCACTAACAGATGGTAGCGCGGACCCTGATTGAGGCAAAGATTGAAGGCGTTCAGCTGCGTTAAACGCATGAAAATTTGTATGCGCAAGTATACTAGTCGTTGCCGCGACAGTTCGGCGTGGCCCGGTGCGATACGAGTAGAAGTCTCCTGCCAAATACTTTCAATACATGTACAAAGAAGTTATTTCTCATTATGATGCACAAGTCGATGGACAGCGGTGTGCCAATTTTATATCATGTGTTTGTTTGATCGATAAAATCTGTTGTAGTTAGGCTGCGAGTCCCTGTGGTCTAAACTGAGTATTTTTTAGAACGTAGGAGTGATGTCTGTTTTCTCCTCTAAGCTTCTAATGGCCACTAGTTCTACAGTGTACGTGAATGCGATGCTTCTGACAAAATTTAGTGGAACGGGTGTTGGCGGTGATCGGGCTGCTGCCCACGGCATAGTGAAATGTATGCTTGGCGTTTGGAATGGACACTAGATAAAAAATTAACGGCCTCTGTATAGACAGAGTAGACGCTGTCTGTAGTTAGATTACAATCTCAAGTCGATGACTTCAGAATTCTACTCGGATATACATTCGTCCACTACTTATTGGATCCGTAGAAGAGTTGCAATTCAGCCGTATTCTACGGTAATACAAAATCACCATACTCTACCTGCAGGACAAATTGCACCTTAAAAGAGGTTTCAACATGAGCATACCACTTTGTTTTGCATTGATTTGACTTCGAATTGTAGACGAACGTCCACTTCTCCCTTGTTTGTGAGTGCACTTGCAACATGCCTTGTTACTTGTGCAAAGTCCACTACCCCCGTGTTTGGCGACCACAGCGCTGAGTAGACATCCACATTTGGCTCTTTCGCTTTGACCTATAAATAGCATATACGTATTAGCTTATTAAGTGTCGAACTTTACATGCGGCGACTACCGATTTCTATCGGCTTCGTAACCAAGGCAGGATACACACGGCGCTATAGTGATACTTCTGCTGAGACAACTACCCATCAAATTAATACGTAATACTATCGCCCCTCGACGAATTCTCTAATAAGATATACAAATCGTACGCAAAATATGTGGCACGAGGAGCACGAACCTGGCCAAAGTGACTGTTTGATGACACTATAGTTAACCAAAGAAAACATTAATGAAAATCAAACAAAAATGATCGGACTTTAAAAGAAAGCAAAAAGCATACGCAAGAAAATAGACAGATGCTTAAATAGTATCTAGCGATACATAGTCACACACACACACACACACACACACACACACACACACACACACACACACACACACACACACACACACACACACACACACACACATATCATATCATAACATATATATATATATATATATATATATATATTATATATATTGTTATATAATATATATACATACATATATATATATATATATATATATATATATATATATATATATATATATATATATATATATATATATATATATATATATATATATATATATATATATATATATATATATATATATATATATATATATATACATATATACACACACACACACATCACACACACACGTGTGTATATATATATGTGTATATATATATATAAATATATATATACATACATACATACATACATACATATATATATATATACATACATATATATATATATATATATATATATATATATATATATATATATATATATATATATATATATATATGTTTTTTGTACCGACATAATTATGTAGTGTAAGATATCAAATGAATCCAAATATGTGCATATGCCTGTGAAGTAATGAGCACTATAGGTATAAACAATCTATACATATTCGTAAAATTGAATTCAATTGAGTCTGGTACTTACTATATACGAATATTTGATACGCTACAGCACACAACAGGTAAAGTAACCAACCTGTTCACGGTCAAACATTTCCAGACCCTTGACTCCATTCTGCTGTCCATTCTTAATTAAGTCCAGCAGCACCTTGTGCTCGTTCCCATCCACGGCAGCGATGAGCTTCCCCACTCGCTTGGCAGGTATATTATGCTTGGCACAATACTCGTACATCAGATCGAGACCTCGCACACAGCACCGTGCAATAGACGATCCGGGTTTGTAGTAGATTCCTGCGTGTATCACCCCGCTGTTATGGTTGGTCTGGTGGCCTCCAACTGTGCCGACATAAAAGATATTGAATACGAATACGTAAGGTGTGTCAGGGAATCAAACATGCTAATTGCGCTTTCTACACATAATGATTGACTTTGCGTACTTGTATGTGCGCAAGCTCGCTATGATAAACAAATTAAAGCGCTTTCTCTCCATCCCATTCAGAGATTTCACTGAGGCCACTCAATTGCTACATAGTAAGACTCGGACTTATCACGATATAAAAACTATAGAGTGCTCATACGAACTTTCACAGTATATGTTCGCAAAATTCGACCTATATCTTCACATAGCTAAGGCCGGTACATTGCTATGTATATGACAACAATCGAAATTCACGCAGCTAATAGTATTGTACTCGCGGTTTTATTTTTGAGGTACATAGAATTATGCATCAGTCGGGAGGAAAGATAAGCCATAGAACACAAGCATTGCTTATATGAAAACATGGAGCACGAATGAAGACTTGTGCAGTGCACGCAAGCAAACGAAATAAGAACCTTTATATCATCTACACAAGTCTGGATACGCAAAAGCGTTTACAACTCCTCATCAACACAGATGGCACGTTTGAAAATAGTAATTCTCATAGCCTCTGTGTTATATCCATTGCCTTACCTTCACTTTCCTTCTCTATTATAGTAATCGTTTTATTCGGGTATCTCTTCTTGATCTCCCGTGCTGTGGTGACGCCCACTATGCCCCCTCCCAGGATTGCGACATCGTATATCTCACTGTCCGGTCTAATAGCAGTGCTATACTTCTTACTAAGAACACCTCCCGCTATACACAGAGTGCCAGATAACGCAGATGCGCGCAGAGCTCGCAGAGAGACATGTCGGCTACACGTGTAGGATGCGAAGGCCGACATTGAATATATTAGATTATGCAAGGTTTCGTAGAAGTATGCTATTCTAGCCTGCAACAGTATGCCACTCTCACAGGAGGGTTGTGTGGACATACTCATAGAAGGACCGCGAAGTTCGCTGCCTCTCTTTCTAGTGAAAGAGAGATCTTCTGATTCCTGTATGCTAAATATGACAATAGTTACTGCGTTTTGATTCGTTGGGCGGGGTTTGGTCCTTCAGAACTCTACGGCGATTTGTAATAGATATGTAGGGTTCGGACTTTGGAGCTTGGTTGGGTATAGGATTTTTTTTCAAAATAAATAAAATACATTTCTGTAATCAATGTAAATATCAAATACATATACACATATCCCGAGTTATATACATACGAAGATATATGGTTCAAACCGTTCAAGTTCTTGACCCAAATAACAGCATACATATACACGTATACCAAGATATATACATAAGAACATATAGGGTTCCTACAATTCAAATCCCTGACCAAAAAGACAATAGCATATACATAAATACCAAGATATACACATATGACATAGGGTTCATAGTCCATACAATTCAAATTCTTGACCTAAATAACCATATGATATGTGTGTATTTATTGATCTATTTTTTATTTGTGGTAACAGCTATTGCGGTTGTTGCGTTAAATCCAGGTTAACGCTTTGCAGTGCTTCTATACACCACGCAGGGTATTTGCCGTCCGGATACATGTCCGCAAAAAAATTACGCACGAAGCCCGGGAATCTGCGTAATCAAGAAGAAGACAAACAATAGAATGAGACTACCAACAAAGGAAATCTGCGAATCCGTCAACAGGGGCATCCACACAAAGTACTACCATAGTAGAGAGATATGCCATGGCTGCGGTGGACATAGCAGTGGGTGAGTTTATACCAAAGGATCAGAGTCTTGCAGAGGGTTGGGCTGTTGTGGAGATGTGGTGCAACGCCTCTTACCACGTACGAACATGCCCGCAGCATTAGGACCGACACTTCAGAAAATGCAGAATGATAGATGAACCAGTCTTGCATGCCACACTTATCTATGTGAAGATTATGCGCACATGAAAATGAGCCTGTGCATCCATTTATGCATAACGGATATAGCGCATATACCTGTCTTCCATTATACTTTCGCGGAGTGTCTTCATTAAAGTCAGTTGGTACGCAATGTTGTGTATCGTCACTAGATGGCAAGCGACGGTTTCTTTCGTCACAATATGATGTAGGTAGGAGCGTGTGTAGTTCTTGCTGTACAAGCGGAGGTGGACAGAAGGTGAGTACATTTATTACCTGGAAAAAAAAAGTAACAGGTCAAGTATAGTCGGGAAAATGATATGCCCGTCATTGAATCCAATTGCGACTTAAAAAATAAAGGTGGATCATTGCAGTCGTTTTACACCGTGCATGATCATCGAGATACTACGGCCGATACTTTGAAACGCAACAACACGTGTACTCTCTTTGGGTCATACATAGTATCACTGGCAGAGGGGAGCATTCTTGCGGATAGGAAGCTTTGTGGCGGAATGACCTAATAGTATTCACGAACTGGCTAAGGGCCTCCTACTACGCCGAATGCGAGGCGGATGGTTATTCAATATGTGCACGATAGCTTGAGTTATGTGTAACGCATACGAAATCGATCAAGGGATCACATGGGAAGTATAAGCTGAATTGACACGTTCTGACGAGTCAAATACGAGTCAAATATGGTTACTAAGTCACGAAGAAGGTAGTTCATGAGTGTACAGCGTATGTCCAGAGGGGTTGCTTCCATGCCTTCATATATATATATATATATATATAAATATGTCATGACCGACAAGCAGACACACATACACATACTACATACGTACACAACTTACAAACCCTCGTCTTGGTTGCCCAAAAGTGATCAAATAGTATGCTCAAATCATATATACACCTTCAGAAGTCAACCACCACACACATACCACGTACTGCAGGGGCAGTCTTCATCTATCGGCCGAAGGTCGTTCTCATATACTCTTTGCTTTAACGACATGGTGCCACTCTTCACCAACGCCGTACCGAAGCGCTGTAAGGCACACAGCAGAAATGTGGCGAGAAAAGTTAGGGTTAAATACTCGTGTACCACCTGACCATTGCAGGTGATCAGCCTCTCTGGTCAGGTGTGTATGGAGATCAACAAAACATTCTGCTATGAGCTCTGCATAATTCGCGTCGGTTCTGAAGATAAAAGAAAGAGACACGGGCGCAAAGTCGATTGTCAACCTAGATGGATTGTCAACCTAGATGACACTTCGAACGGAGATGCTAAGCTTAGCCGTATATGGGTTTACAGATGAAATCAGAAACAGAAGACAGCGCTTACATTCTTTAGCAATAAAATCGGAAACAAAACACAGAGATCGTCGCGAGTTCACGTTGCTTTCTACAAGCACGCCTCAAGGGGTGCCAAGTAATATTCATCAAAAACATTTTTTTCCCGCAGGTGGTCCATCTCATGCTACTATTGTTTCTAGTCGACTGACATGCCCAAACAAAACGTATCTTCCAACAACGAACCAGAGGCTATTTTGTTGACTTTGAACAAATGTGTAGTCGTCCAACGATGTCGCGTCACAGGAATGCCCTATCAAACGCAGCAATTTCAAGCAATCGCAAAAAGGATATATATACAATTGCACACCAATCAAGTGTGGGGGCGATAAAGAGTGCTGTGAATACATGTGTAAACAAAGAAGAAACATATTGGGACTGATGACTTACCGCCGTTCGGGTAGGGTATACGCAATCGAACTGGTCTACGCCAAGCGCTGCACAAACCACCAAATCGACGGCATACCTGCATTGAGCGAGACAGTACGGACGCGTCTTAGGAGTAGGAAGCCAAAAATAGTATGATATACAAAGCTGACAGCCAATACGGAGATGAGTGAGTGTCTGTGTTATTACAGGGAATTGTACTATTGCGTTTGCTGCAACTGACAAAGCGAGCAGCACAAAGGGAAGACTAAAAGGTGCTACGAGCATTGCGAGTAGAGGAGGTGGCAATGAATTTCCAGAAAACCGTACGCATGTATACTTTGCAC